>MJUU01028984.1:1519-42061 GCA_002080025.1 Modiolus philippinarum
AGCCGATCGCCATACCGAGGCTTCAGGTAATCGTAGACGAAGTCGGTCATCAGGGTCTTTGATAGATCAAGGATCGCGAATCCCAGGTAGATAGGCTTATTGAAGACCAGCTTGGTGCGATGCATATGGACAGCTGCCAGATCTTCGCTGAAGACCGTCCTGCGCTTGAAGTTGGGCTTGGCCACTAGCTTCCGGGTAGCCTTCTCGCTATTCACCAGCCGCACGTCCACCCTATTGCGGATATCTTCCATGGTCTTCCCGAATACTGCATTGACCATGAGCTTGAAGAAGTCCTTCTCGAAGGCGGTGGATGCTGCCGCCCTGCAAGCCGTATTCTTCTCCACGTACTTCCTCAGCCATGGGCTCTGAGTGAATCGGAGGGCTCGATGGATCTTCTTCAGCTTCATACCCCGGGCAAGATACTTCTTCAGATTCACGTAGTGGACCACGTATTTCTCCTTGTCGTGGAGATTGGCCACCAGCTTCCTGACTCCATCGATCACCATGGATTCCGGTGCGAGGGGATAATCGTTGTGGCGGTCGTGGAGCTCCCTGGGATATTCGAGATCCACTTCCAAGATGAATCCTTGCTCATCCTCTTCGTCGAGCGTGCTGATGTCTGGGACTTCCGAGGGATCGATCCACTTGAAATCTCCGGTGGGCAGGGCCTGACTCATCGCCCATCCGTAGAGATTATTGGCGTCCAGATACATCAGATAGTTGGTCGGATCGAAATCTTGCACGTAGGGATTATTCGCCCGAGCATATCTCTGAGATGCCATGGTCAGACCCCCGCGAATCCCCTTCTCAACCATGAGCAGCATATCGGGGTCGGTGAGAAGCTCAAGCTTGATATCGCTGACCTTGAGCGCGGCGTCGTAAGCTAACCCTGGCGCCGTGTAGTAGTGCGCCGGATCGAGTCCATAGTGCTTCATGCAGATCTCGCGGAAATTCTCGAAGACGTCGGAGAGTAAGACCACGTCCGTCTCGAGATAGAGGTCGTGATAGTCGCGCATGGTCTTGCATCCAAAGGCCTCCCAGACCTTCTGAGCGTGCGCGTAATCTTCCTCGCTGATATGCTCACCGGTGAGCGTGCTGAAGAAGGCTTCCTTGGGTGGCAGCTGGGACTGCTGAAGCCTCTCGAATCTATCCATATAGTCGTAAGGGTAGACGCCTTTGCGCAGAAGTAAGTCTAAGTGATGATGGCTTTTCTGCTCGATCGCCGCGGCTGGGATATCATACCCTTCATCCATCTCCTTGACCGTGAAAGTGATATCCGCCCCGACGACTTCCGTCACCCTCTGAGAGCAGCCTCGGAGAATCTCAGGTATCCTGGTGTGCGGGACCCCCTTCTTATGGATCATAAGCCCGTCGAATACGAGCGCCCCCACCTCAATCTCCTGCTCAGTCAGGTAGTCAAAGGCCGCCATCAGAGCCTTATTTTCCAGAGAGCACATCACGTAATTCACGGTCGTGCCCTCAATATTGTAGTCCGTCCCCCTCTTCTCCTTGGATTCGCAGGCGAGCTTATGCAGGTCGGGATTTAGCTTGATCACTTCCTCCATGATCTGCCTCATTCCCCCATAGTAGTTCCGGAGCCAGGAGGGTGCGTCATGCTTGAGCTTGACGATCTTCCCATTGATGATGGCGAGTAGATAGGTTTTGGCATCGTCTCGGCTGATTCCCTCGTAGGCCATCAGGTCCGCGATTAGCCTTTCCCGGTCGCTGATATATGCGTCGAGCCCCGTCATGCACGCGATGCCTTTTTCATGGCAATACCAGGAGAGCAGGGTCGGATGCGCATTCTTCATATCAATCATATGATCAGCGCATAGGGTATGTCGGATGCGGCGGCTGATATTCTGGAGCCCGATCTTCTTATTCTTCCTGCTATATCCCTTCACCCCTTCCTCCTTGGCGATTTTCCTCAGTTCCCTCATGGTCTCGACCACCCTAAATTTCCCTCCGATCGGCTGGTCGGCATCGTCTCGCCGCTCGGTATGCCTCCAGCAAAGCCCATCTTTCCCCGGTTTGCCCTTGCAAAGCTGCCCCTTCTTCCTTTTTAGTGGGGTATTGCAGAATTCCTGTATTTGGGGGGATGAAGTTGGTCTGCTATCTTCGCAGACGGAATCTTCGAAGCGATCCATGATTGTCTTGGATGGCATGATTTTATTTATACTATTCAAATTTGGAAAACTTTTTATGTGATCTGATGATTTTTCTCAATCATCAGAATTTTGCATAGTGTTACTATTTATAGGATTTCGACCGGTATTTATATTACCTAATCCGAGTGGAGGTTTTGGGAAGGTCGGGAAAATTTGCATATTGCCAAAATAATTTGCAAATTTTTTCCCTGCATACCTTCAGACCCCTGCAAAAAAAATTATTGAATCTCATCCGGGAGCATATTTTAGGAATTTTGGTAAGGTTCTTTCTCCTTTCCTTAGTCTCTGGCGCGAATAATTTGCGAAAATGCCATTTCCCCGAAAATAAATCAGGGGAGGTAATTCAGTAAAAATTACGCCAGAAAAAAAATAATCTTTTCCGACAAGGTATTTCCCCATTGGAAAAGACCTTCCACGCCCTTGGGCCTTGCCTCCCAGCACTTTTCAGCATCCCCGATTCGCTCCAGACCCATTTGCATCCCAAAGCTCAAAATTTGGGGTTTGATGCAGGATTTCTGCTTGAAAAATGGCTTTGGGGCAGAACTCTCATTATGGCACTACTGCCACCCTCACCCAGTCATCAGACCTCGATTTGGAGATTGTCTTCATGATGGAAAAGGCCAAGGAAAATATGGCTAAATATATGCGTGAAGGAAGCGGATTGACTTTCGGACACGTCGAGAAGCTAGAAATCCACCTCAACCAATTCAAGCCACTCAAAGGGGGCTCCTTCATACCACTCCCACAGAAGCTGATTCAGAAGAAAGCTATCATCAATGTGAGGAATGAGGATGATCGCTGCTTCGAGTGGCCAGTCCTATCAGCGCTTCACAATACTGAGGCGGATCGTAAGCATACCAACCAAGTGACGCAGTACAAACCATGGGAGGAAGAGCTAAAATTCGAAGGCATCGACTTTCCAGTCTCGCTCAAGGCGATCGATAAGTTCGAGAGGCAGAATCCCACCACTAACGTCAACGTCTTTGGCTTCGATGGCGTAAAGAATGGTGAAGATGAGGAAGAGGATCTTCAGATCTACCCCATCAAGATATCCAAGAATAAAGGCTCCACCCACGTAGATCTCCTCTTCCTGACTCGCGAAGGCAAGCAGCATTACTGCTGGATCAAGAGCCCTTCACGTCTTTTGACATCTCAAGTGACCGGTCACAAAGAGTCAGTCTTTTTCTGCCGCAGCTGCCTCTCCCACTTTTCCAGGAAAGATATCTTGGACGAGCATATGGAATATTGCAGTCAGAAAGAGGCCGTCAGGATCAAGATGCCGGAAGAAGGAGCCACCATAGCCTTCCAGAATCATAAGAAAATGATGAGAGTCCCATTCGCGATTTACGCGGATTTCGAGTGCTTCACGGAGAAGCTCAATACCTGCCAGCCAGATCCATCACACTCCTACACGAAGGCCTACCAACTTCAGCGACCCCCAGGCTTTTGCTATTACGTGAAGTACGCTCATGGTGATTACAAGGCCCAGTCGTCTACTGCGGGGAGGATGTGGCCAAGAAATTCGTGGAGTGTATGGAGGAGGAAGTGCGAGCCATATACAAGGAGAACAAGCCGATGGTGATGACTGACGACGATAAGGCGAGCTTCGAATCAAGCACGCACTGCCACATTTGCGGGGATGAATTGGGAGGGGATAAGGTCCGGGATCACGATCATCTTACTGGGAAATATCGCGGCGCAGCACACAACCAGTGCAATCTGGACTTCCAGCTCCCGAAGCACGTCCCCATCCTCTTCCACAACTTGAGTGGGTATGATTCCCACATCTTCGTCGAGGAGCTTGGATTCACTGAGGGTAAAATCGACTGCATTCCCAATACCGATGAGAAATATATCAGCTTCTCCAAGCAGGTGGGAGATCTGGAAATGAGATTCATCGATTCGATTCGCTTCACGATCAGCTCGCTGGATTAACTAGCCAAGAACCTCAACCCCGACCAATTCCAGACCGTGAAAGCAACAAGCTGATGATCAGTAAGGGGGCATTTCCCTACGATTATATATCGGGCATCAGCGACGAGGACTACGCGCGCGCCCAGAGAGTCTGGGAGGCCTTCGAGTGCAAGACCCTACGCGACTACCATGATTTCTACCTAGAAACCGACGTCTTGCTGCTCGCCGACATCTTCGAGAATTTCAGGGATATCTGCCAGACTCATTATGGGCTTGATCCTGCCAACTACTACACATCGCCCGGATTGTCCTACGACGCCGCCCTCAAAACCAGTGGGCAAAGATTGGAGCTTCTCTCTGATCTGGACATGCTGCTAATGTTCGAGAAGGGCACCAGAGGAGGAGTCGCCATGATCTCCCACCGCTACGGCAAGGCTAATAATCCCTACATGACCGACTACGACGCCTCTCAGCCCACCAAGCATCTCATCTACCTCAATGCCAATAATCTCTACGGGTGGTTGATGTCACAGCCTCTCCCCAAGGGAGATTTCAAATGGATCGAGCCAGAGAAGATCGATGAGATCGTCGAATATCCCGACGACCACAAATATAGCGCCATGATAGAATGCGATCTCGGATATCCACAGGATCTTCACGACGCCCACAACGACTACCCTCTCGCGCCCGAGACCGTGGAGATCGACAAAGTCCGCAAGCTCGTGCCTCACCTAGGCAAGCGTGAAAACTATACCCTCCACTATCGAAATCTCAAAATGTATCTGGAGAGGGGGATGAAGCTCATCAAAGTCCATCGGATCATCGGTTCAGGCAATCCCCATGGCTCAAGAAATATATCGACCTAAATACCACTCTCCGCGCCAAGGCCAAGACCGACTCGGAGAAGGATTTCTTCAAGCTCATGAATAATTCGGTCTTCGGCAAGACCATGGAGAATATCCGGAAGCATGTAGACGTCAGGCTGATCACCACCGGAAAGCAGGCCCTGAAGCTCGTGGCCAAGCCCAACTTCGAACGTCGGGTGGCCTTCACCGAGAATCTAGCAGCCGTCCATATGAAGAAGACCAAGCTGAAATTTGATAAGCCGGTCTACCTGGGAGCCTGCATCTTGGATATTTCAAAGCTTCTCATGTACGATTTTCACTATGGATTCATGAGGAAGATGCACGTTGATCGCGCACGGCTTCTCTTCACCGACACCGATAGCTTGGCCTATGAGATCAAGACCGACGACTTCTACCAGGATATCGCTCCGCACGTCCAGGAAAAATTCGATACATCCAACTACCCGGACGAGCATCCATCCGGCATCCCCACCGGCGTGAATGAGAAGATCCTCGGGGTATTTAAGGACGAGTGCGGTGGTAAGGCTATGACCGAATTCGTGGGACTCCGGGCGAAGCTATACGCTTTCAAGGTGGATGATGGTGAGACCAGCAAAAAGGCGAAGGGAGTCACCAAGAGCGTCATCAAGCGCAGCATCGCCTTCGAGGACTACAAGCGATGCCTCACCACTCAGCAAGAGATCCATTGTCCGATGAATATCCTCCGGAGCCATCTCCATCAGATCTACGCCGAGGAGATCAACAAGATCGCGCTCTCCGCCAAAGACGACAAGCGCCACATCCTCCCCGACGGCACTAGCACCCTTGCCCACGGACACTATCGAATCGCAGAAGCTCACAATTGAGGCTCTGACGGGTGCGGATGCCCATCCCTCCTCCTCCACACTTAGTAGGTTCTGACGGGTGCGGATGCTCATCCAGACTGTGCATACTTAGATAAATGAGCAGCGTACGAGTGCACGATATCTTCCTCCCCCACCAGCCCCTCTCGAATCTAGAGCTGGAGGAAGCTGCCAAGGCCCTGAGAATCCCTCGATTCAGAGGGGTATTCATGCGCAATGCCCTACCTCCCACCCCACGCCCCATCGAATGCTGCATCCTGAATCACGACGATATCAATAGCCCCGGCACGCACTGGACGTGCTGGCATAAGCATAGAGGACTCAAAGTCTACTTCGATCCCTACGGCCTACCTCCTCCCAACGAGATCGTCGACTATCTCAGGCCGGAGATTCGATATAATACGATTAGCTTCAGAGTCGTGGCGACGTGGTCTGTGGGCACTTTTGCTTGCACGTCTTGAAGCTTCTTTCGGAAGGTAGGACACTCTCCGGGGGAGGGCATCAGCGACGAGGACTACGCGCGCGCCCAGAGAGTCTGGGAGGCCTTCGAGTGCAAGACCCTACGCGACTACCATGATTTCTACCTAGAAACCGACGTCTTGCTGCTCGCCGACATCTTCGAGAATTTCAGGGATATCTGCCAGACTCATTATGGGCTTGATCCTGCCAACTACTACACATCGCCCGGATTGTCCTACGACGCCGCCCTCAAAACCAGTGGGCAAAGATTGGACCTTCTCTCTGATCTGGACATGCTGCTAATGTTCGAGAAGGGCACCAGAGGAGGAGTCGCCATGATCTCCCACCGCTACGGCAAGGCTAATAATCCCTACATGACCGACTACGACGCCTCTCAGCCCACCAAGCATCTCACCTACCTCGACGCCAATAATCTCTACGGGTAGGCGATGAACTTTATCGCCGACGTCGAATCGATGAGGCTTCATGGATGGGAGATCTCCGTAAAGATTCCAGAAGACATTGGCCTCGTGCTCTTTCTTGCTGGCGGCGGTGGGAGTCATTTTGATGGATCGATGCTTGGTGGTATTATACTTGCGGACGAGATCGTCCAAGACGGGGAGATAGGTGCGCGTAGGATTGGCTGAGAAGTACTTGAACATCTTTTCCTTCATGGTACGATTCCAGCGCTTGACGACGCTCGATTTGTCCTCATTGTCCATAGAGTAGAGCTCGACGTTGTGCTTCTGGAGCAGATCCTTCATCTCACGATTATAGAATTCCGTGCCCTTATCGGTCCATAGCTTCTCGGGCTTGCGATCCTTGAAGACGGTCCGGAAGGCATCTCGCACCGTCGCACCTTTCTTATCTTTGAGCGGCACCAACCAGCCGTACTTGGAGAAGACGTCGATGATGCTCAAGAGGTATTTTTAAGCCTCGATTATCCCGGGAGAAGGCGCTCATATCTACGAGATCGGCAGCCCAGGTCTGGTCCACCCCACCTACCACCACGCGACGCTTCTGGAAATTCCGTCTGACTGGCTTATGCAGCTCTTCGGTTAGCTCATCCGACCATCTTACTTTTTTTCCTCACGCCCAGCCCAAATCGTGCCTTGGTGCCAATGATGGGTCTGACGATACTTCGATCCATGCGCTCGCGTGCCATGGGCTGCTGGATGCCGTCCAGTTCCTTGAGCATGGTCTTATCGCAGATGGAATTGCGGGCGGCCGTATCTTGATGCTGAGCACAGCAGAGATGGTGGTGATAGGAGGCCTTATCCACGCGATTGATGGGCATCGACCAGGGTTTGGGGGTGCCGTCTGCCTTCAGACGCTTATGAAGTTTGGTGCCCAGTCCGGTGAAATTATGCCCTGGTGTGTGCATTTCCACGGGCATGCGATTGAGCATCTTATTCCAGAGCCCGGCGCCCGACGCAGCGATAAATTGGGACTTCTTGGAGCCGCAGACGGCGCAGGTTCCGAACTTCCGCAGCCTCCCATTGCTTGCCACCACCTCGCGGACCCCCAGCGTATCGGTGGGCTTTCGACATTTCAAGCAGAACAATGCCATTTTATATAGATAAATGGACGTTGAAGACCTTACCTACGATGAGCCTACCGCTAGTAGGCATAATCATTTTCTCCTCCCCCAGCGATCCATACGAGGTCTGATCATCGGAAAATCGGACTGCGGCAAGACGACGCTGCTGAATAACCTCCTCCTGCGCGACGGATGACTCGACTACGACCGACTCTATGTCTTCGGAAAATCGCCCCACCAGCCCATTTATCAGCTGCTGCGGCGGGCGCTAGGGAAGGGATTTTCGAAAGACGATATCCGCGAGCTTCTTTCCATCAAGGATCGCTATAAGCACTCCTTGATCGACGTGGTATCGAGCCCTTCTTCTTCGAGGTGACCGACATGCCCGACCCCCCCGACCTCGACCCCTCTCGCAAGAATCTCATGGTCTTCGACGACTTAATGCCCCGTAAGCAGAGCAAGTGCGAAGACTACTACGTGCGCGGGCGCCATAATAACGTCGATTGCGTCTACCTCTGCCAAAATTACTTCAAGCTCCCGCGGCAATCGATCCGGGAGAATGCCAACTTCATCTTACTCTTCGAGCAGGATGCCAAGAATCGCGATCATATCCGCCGGGACCATTGCAGCGATCTCACCCGGCTCAGTTCGATACCCTATGCAATTGCTCTTGGACCAAGCCTCACGGATTCATGACTATCGATCTCACGAGCTCCAAGACGAATGGAAAGTACCGATGCAATCTGGATGAGTTCTATTAAGTATAAGATAAAGAATGAATCATTTGCAGGAATTTTTCCTGGAAAATCAAAGGGACTTGGATCGGGAATTCTAGACCCCAACCCGATCCCCTGGTTGCGACCACCAGTGGGAACGAGTGCTTTTCTATGGTATGGACCCAGGATATAGATGCAGAAGATGCGGTGCCGAAAGGTATGCTCGCTGCATCGATGAGCAGGATTTCGAGAGAAGGTCCTATAATTCCCATTCCCGCCGACGGCCGCTGCTCGGACCCTAGTGCTGCATCAAGACCGTTCGCGGCCATCAATGCACGTACCCTTCCATATCACCGAGCGTTAAATGCAAGAGGCATTCGAGGCTATTTCCTAAAGCATGCTGCCGGTGTGGAGCTCCGATCGCTCGCGGTAAGGCTTTTGACCGTATCCACCACGAGATTATAGCCATGCCCAAATTCGCCACCCTCTGGTCGGGCGTGAAAGTCCGGATAGTGGGGGAGTACGATAATAAAATCGCGGAAAGGACGGAATTTTTCTGCTCCCTCAAATGCATCAACGCTTAGGGGCGTTCGTCCCATCGCCTCCCATCGTCCCATCGCCTCCCAACGCCCAGGGGCGTTCGTTCAAACGCTTAGGGGCGTTCGTTCCATCGCCTAGGGGCGTTCGTCCCATCGCCTCCCAACGCCTAGGGGCGTTCGTCCCAAAGCTAAGGGGCGTTCGTCCCATCGCCTAGGGACGTTCGTCCCATCGCCTAGGGGCGTTCGTGATGCTTTAAACAAAATGACGTTCATCAAGATCACCGATCTTAAGCAGCGTGAGGCGCTTGCTAGGGACCTGCAGGAGACCAAGCGTAGTATCCAGGCTAACGATATGCAGCATCGTCTGGATAAGATCAGACTCAGTCGTGACCTATCCAAGATATTCAAGCCCGTAGTCGAGACGCAAAAGGAGACCGCTTCCCAGATCACCAAAAAGATCGATGATCTCACCCTACCCGCCCCCGTACCGCCGATTACGACGACCCACTACCCGTCGGGCAAGCACTGACTACCAATCTCGGTCCGCGAGCCACCCACTATCTTCAGCTCAATATGACTCCCAAAGCAGATCATACGAATGGAAGACGGCACCATCATGATCGGGAGTCTCCCCGTATCTTCCGACGGTGACGTTATCATCGTCGATGACGAGCGCTATAGGGGTACACCGGCCTATGGGAGCTCATGGTCATGAAGTATCCCGAAGATTTCGAGGTGGACGACCTGAATACCTATGGTGATATCCTACGAGCATCGAATGCCATGTATCAAGACAATTCTGCAGTCTCACAGACCCCAAGGCTAGCAAAAGCAAGAAGTGGAAGGAGATCGTCTCGTACCTCTATAAGCAAGATAAGTATGGGAGTGGGGTCCGGACCGTCTATCTTCCCAAATGCTTCGACCAGTTGCTGGATCGCCTCGATCTTTGCGGCGCCGGCTATAAGGCTGGGAATAATGGGGTGCGCAACGAAATCGAGGCCATCCTCGACGCCATGAGGAAATCCAAGCATATCAGCAGGGTGGAGTACGAGAAGCTGCATCGAAAGCTCCTCTAAATAAATTTACGATGCCTTTAGTAGTGAAACACGGTTATCGCCGGAGATATGTAGTCGGTGGGCGAGGATTATTCGATACCATCGCCAGTCTGGCCGGACGAGTATTCACCTCTTCTGCCGAGAAGACGTTTGGAGGCAAGGCCGTGAGCGGCGCTTCCAATGCAGCCATCAAGGGATTGGAGAAAGGAGCGAGGAAGGCCGTAGACCACGTCGTTCATCGAGTGACCCGCAAAAAGATGCCTCCACCTGCCACCAAGACCAAGAGGACCCCTCAGCAGCAGGCCCACCTCAATAATCTCATCTCGAGTGGTGGCATCGCAACCATCCACGACTTCGTCCAGCGCTATAAATAAATATATTATGGCTGATATGTTTACTATCACCGAAAGACTAACTTTCGAAGAGAGCGTCCAGGAGTACAAATTCTTCGAATACCATCCCATCACCGGGACGCAGCTGAATAGATCCGGCACCGAGATCCGCCTCAGCATTGAGTCGCAGGATCTCTTCCTCCATCCATCCCAAAGCTACCTCTTGCTGGAAGGAAGGCTCCAGAAGAATGATGGGTCGGCCTATGCCGATGCCAACCTCATCTCCCTCATCAATAATGCAATGATGTTCCTCTTCAAATCCATCAGCTACAAGCTATCCGGGATGTTCCTCTTCAAATCCATCAGCTACAAGCTTTCCGGGCAGACGATCGACCATCTGAACGATCCCGGGGTCGCCACCACCATGATGGGCCTACTCACGTATCCAGACGATTTCTCCAAGTCCCAAGGCCTCAACCATTTATGGGTCAAGGATACCTCTGCAGAGGCCGGTGCCGAGAATCTGGGATTTGCCGCACGCAAGGCCTACGTCATCGCCAAGCCTGCCAATAAGGGATCCTTCTCCTTCACCATCCCCTTGAAGCATGTCTTTGCCCAGGACTACGAAAAACTGGTCTACGGATTCAAGCATGAGCTCACTCTCGTCCGCGCCTCGGATAATGACGCCATCTTCCGGGATGCTTCCAATATCAACAATCCCGGCAAGAACGTCCTCAGCAATCTCTCCTGGTTGGTCCCCTACGTGATACCCTCCGAGCTGCGGCTCTTAAAGACCATCGAGAGCAAGGTGAAGCTAGATATCGGCTTCGGCATGAGGCAGTGCGATTCGATCGGCGTCCCCGAAAGCCGTGAATTCATCTGGCGCCTCTCCACCCGAAGCAGCCCCGAAAGACCCCGATTGGTGATCGTCGCCTTCCAGACCGATAAGAGTAACGATCAAGAAGCCAACCCCGCCATCTTCGACCATTGTCGCGTGAATGATATCTGGGTCACTTTGAATTCCCAGAGATATCCTGCCGTGGGTCATCGTGCCAAATTCACGAGTCAGAAGATCTCCAGACTCGATACGGAGGCCGCCAATTTCCGCTGGAAATTCTTCAACATGGATCATTTGGTGAGTAATCCAGGCATCACCCCCGCCGACTTAATCGATCTCCATCCCCTCTTCGTATTTGACGTCTCCAAGCAGAGCCAGCGCCTCAAGGACTCGACGATCGACGTCTACATCAAGTTTAGATTCGATCAGAACGTCGCCGCCAATACCCAAGCCTACGCTTTGGTCATCTCCGATCGCATCCTCCAATTCGAATCCGATGGCCAGAAGATGAGCGTCGTCTTCTGAAGCTGAGCTCTGCAGTAAATAAATGGACAAAATTCATATTCAACTACTGATTGCCATCCGACCCGCCGAGGTCTTCGCCATCCGGCCTGGAATCTTGGAAGCAGAGACTGGTATCCGCTTTCTACGTCAACACCTGTAAATTAAATGGACGATTCACTTTTGCGGAAAATCGCCACCAATACCGAACCCAAGCATGGGTTCTCCTTCATCGTCTCTGGGGTCGATAGTCAGATCTTGACCCTCTTCAACCCACCCCTCCGATTGCGCGAGGAGAAATCTTACGAGATGGCCCTCGTGAATCTGGAGACGTACTGCTCCATCCCCAATATCCATGCTGGAAATAATTCCTTCCGCTACTCCCCAGACGAAGGTGCCCACTGGTTTCACATCGCCCTGAGCACCGGCTCCTATGGCATTGACGATATCAATGACGAGATCTAGCGGCAAATGCGGCTCAGCAGACATAAGGCTAAGATCCTTCTCGATGCCAATCGCGCGACTTTGAGAGCAACGCTCACCCTCGCCAGAAGCTACCAAGTGGATTTCGATGTGCCCAATAGCCTGAATACGGTGCTAGGATTCGATCGCCGAACGTATATCTACGACCGACGCACGAATGGATACGTGGAAGGTGAGCATATCGTCGATATCATTAGCATCAATAGCATCCTCGTGAAGTGTGATATCATCCAAGGCAGATACGTCAACGGCACCCAGCAGTCCAACATCTATAGTTTCCTTCCCGGGGTCGATCCAGGCATGAAGATTATCCAGATTCCTAAGAATCTGATCTACTTACCCGTTACCCTGAAGACCATCAATCACATGCAAACCTACCTGACCGATCAAGACGGTCGCCCCATCGATCTGCGAGGGGAGCATCTCGCCATCCGCTTTCATCTGCGTGAGGTATAAATAAATGGATTATCAAGAGTATGGTCTCAACTTGACGAAGGGTCAGGCAGAGAAGATCCAGTGTGCGGCAAAGAAAGGTTGCCCCGTGAGCGTCCGATTGCTGAATGCCAACCTATCTGGTGGGCATAAGATGTTCCTCACTCAACGGCAGATCCAGCGCATCACCAAGCTCTTGCAGAGCGGTAAGGGTGGTATGGTCTTGGAGATGAGCCCGCAGCAGGTGAGGCATAACGTAAAGGAAGGTGGATTTCTCCCCATGCTTGCAGGTCTCGCCTCTGCTGCGCTACCTATGCTAGCCAAAACCGTGCTGCCTGCTTTGGGTGTGGGTGCCTTGAGCGGTTTGGATAGTGCAGCCATCCAAAAAGCCGTGGGATACGGATTATATCTCAAGAAGGGTGGAAAAGTATGCTGCGTGAAACCCCAGGGTCGTGGTCTGCATCTCAGCCCAGGTACTTTGCCCAATACTTACGGTGATGGATTGTACATGAAGAGTGGAAGTCGGCTATACGATGGTAGTGGATTGATCCTTGGCCCCAATAGCCCCTTCAAGAGTATCCCCCTGCTAGGCATGCTTCTCTAGGGCCCCTAGATAAATGGACGAAGTGGATGCCAGTCATATCGAATGCATGGAAGAGGAGCTCATCTCAGAAATCCAGAGATATGAGCATGCTTTGAAGATCCATAACCGACTGGATAAGGTCGTCTCCTTTGCCCTGGGCGCGTGTTCCGTGGGCAGTATATTGCTGACCAGTGGCACGATGGGGTCTGCTCTGACCGGTGTGGGTGCGGTGGCATCCATTCCCCTGGGTTCCCTCGCCTGCCTATGTGCTACGGGAAGTATGCTACTGTCCTTGATCTCGCGCCAAGTCGCCAAGAAGAAAAAGAAGCATCGAAATACCGTGCGATTAACCAAAACCTATAGGTCCCAGCTGGCAGGTGAAGACGGTGCTCCTGCAGTCTGTCTGAAAAATTATTACGATGAGAAGGATCAGCTTCGTCAACCTTCTGTCCGAAGTAGTGAAGAATTGAATGCGCACGCGCCGTAGGGAGGGTTCTTCCATTCGCGCCTCGCTCGTCTACGCCTCACGCCGCGCTCATCCCCGAACCCTCCATATTAAAGTGCCAAGTGACCCAAAAAAAATATTCCCAATCCGTTTTGGATTGGGAAATTTTGCGTCCTTACCTCGATTTTCTTTTTCTCACCAGATCGTATGGGAGGTAGTGCTGATTGGATTTCTTGCTCAGCTTGAATCCAGTGCTCCGAACGAAAGCTCCTTGCAAGGGACCCTTTTCTTAGTTGAGCGTCGGGCAGGCCCGTGCCTTGGTGGTCTCCCCTTCTCGATTTTTCAGTGAGGATTTTGCTTTTGCCAAATTTTCCGTCCACTTCTACCACCTCCAAGATCTTATAGATCACTTCCGTGGGCAAGTCCTTCCATGTGAGGGCTTCCTGATTCTGGTCCTGCACCTTTTCCTGGAAGGCATCTTCGCTGATGAAGTCGTCTTGGGAGATTTCGACGAATCCATTGTGTACGAAAGTCATATTTCTTGTATTTACCCTATGCTCAATAGGGATGCTGTCCGTTTGCATTTTGCCCTCGAGGTGAGGATTTTCATGCAGGATTCTGCATGAGTGGGGCAGAATCCCCCTTTTCATACTACTCCCCCGCACCTCCATTTGATTCCAGAAATTAATAAAGGGCTACGCCGAGCGCAGCATGATACTACCCCAGCATGTCGAACACTGAAACTTGAACGAGTGTAATTCAAAATGAATGAGGACACAGTAAAGAGCTTGATTCAGTAATTAAATGGACACAATAAAGAACTAGATCCAGTAATTACATGTAGCTCCATACAAACTAATGCAAATATAAAGATTAGCGTTAATGATACCTTATATAGATCGGAAATGGTAAGAGGTATATCAAATTGGTCAACGGCCAACATACTACTGTAACAATACGATAATAGGAATCCGAAGAATTGAACCCATTAATATCCAACAACAAAATAAAGGATTTTACATAGTTTGAAAATTTCAGCCCCTTTGACAGCTTTTAGCTCGGAAACGGTAAGAGTTGCACCAAATAAGTTGACAAAATGCCAAAACTTCCATTATATCAAGAGGAATCTTAAGAAAAAAATCCCATCGCAATCCGATGAAAAATAAAGATTTCACATATTTTGAAAAATTGCAATTCTGACCCCTTTGACCCTTTGTAGCTAAGAAACGGTAAAAGCTATGCGAAATCCTTTGACATATTACTGAAATCCAAAGAAAAAAAATCTCATCAAAATCTGATGAAAAATAAAGATTTCACATATTTAGAGAAATTGCAATTTAGGCCTCTTTGACCCCTTGCAACTCGAAAACCGGAAGAGCTACACAAAATCTGTTCACATACTACTGAAAGCTTATATTATGACAAATCAAAAGAAAAAAAATCCCATGGAAATCCGATGAAAAATAAAAAAAATATGTAATCTGCATGTTTGCAATTTTTGCCCCGTTTGGCCCCTCATAACTCGGAAAGGAAACAAATTATCAAAGATCTGATGGTGCAGCGCTGTATTTATTTTTCATAAGGAATCCATTGCAAAAAAAACGGCATCAAAATCGGACTGAAAATAAAAAAAATAAATTTTTAAAATTCGCCCCTTTCGGACCACATTTATCTCATGAACGGTACATGCGACGTGAAATCCGTTGACTTAGTACTGATTGGAAATTACCTCAGGAGCACACTGAAAGAAACCCCATCAAAATTCGATAATTAATAACAATTCTACAGCTAAATAGTTGAAAACACCCAATTTTGCCCTTTTTGGCCCCTATTTTAAAAACGGGAGGGGCCATAATGACCAAAACCGATCAACATCTTCCTTTTGTGCCAAGAAACATTGTGTTAAAATTTCATAAGGATTGATAAACTTGAACTTGGGTTATTGGCCAAAACTAAAAGTGTCTACAGACAACGACGGCGACAGCACCATACCATTATACGACCACAATTTTTTTTTTTTGCGGTCGTATAAAAATCAATCAAATCAAATTCTGAAATAGGAGGTGCACTTCTACATTATGTCATAAACATTGTGTTAAAGTTTCATGAAAATCTATTCATTGGTTCAGAAGGAGTAGCGGATAAGAGATGGGTACCGCCTTGCAATGTAATGGCTTAGTCCACGTTTTGCTATGGGAACCCCCAAAAATCAATTAAATCAAATTCTGAAATAGGAGGCACACATCTGCATTATGTGATAAAGACTGTCTTAAAGTTTCATGAAAATCTATTCAGTGGTTCAGGAGGAGTAGCGGATATGAGATTGGTACCCACTAGTATGTAATGACCAAGTCCGTGTTTTGCAATGGGAAACCATAAAAATCGATCAAATCAAATTCTGAAATAGAAGGTGCACATCTACATTAAGTCATAAAATCTGTGTTAAAGTTTCATGAAAATTTATTCAGTGGTTCAGGAGGAGTAGCGGATAAGAGATGGGTACCCACTAGTATGTAATTGCCAAGTCCATGTTCTGCAAATCAATCATATTAAATTCTGAAATAGAAGGTGCACATCTACATTATGTCATAAAGACTGGGTTTAAGTGTCATAAAAATCTATTCAGTGGTTCAGGAGGAGTAGCGGGAAAGAGATGGATACCCCCTTGTAATGTAATGGCTAAATCCATGTTTTGCAAGTTTTACTGTTGTTTATTTATCACATTGGCTATAGGGGGAAGGTTTGGGCCCAATAAAACTAGTTTAACCCCGCCGCAGCAGGTTTGCGCCTGTCCTAAGTCAGGAAATTTATTAAACCTATGTGTGTCTTGTCTTTTTTGTTAGTTAGTTTACTCTATGTCTATAGGAGTCTAGGATGATATTTATTTCGCTGAACTTGATTACTCTTTATTCAGGGGCCAACTCCGACCTGCCGTTGGGTGTGGGATTTTCTCACCGTTGATTGAAGATTGAGTTGTTATTACTCCCCTTTGGGTCGTTGTCTCTTTGACACATTCCCCTTTTCCCTTCTTTTTTCTATTTGCTATGGGAAACTCCAATAATTGGTCAAATCAAATTCTGAAATAGGAGATGCACATCTACATGTTATAAACACTGTTTTAAGGTTACACGAAAATCTATTCAGTGGTTTATGAGGAGTAACGGATAAGAGATGGGTACCCACTAGTATGTAATTGCCACTCCATGTTTTGCAATCAGAAACCCCAAAAATCGATCAAATCAAATTCTGAAATAGGGGTGAACATCTACATTATGTCATAAAGACTGTTTAAATTTCATGAAAATCTAGTCAGTGGTTCGGGAGGAGTAGCGGATAAGAGATGGGTACCCACTTGTAATGTAATGGCTAAGTCCATGTTTTGCTATGGGAAACTGCAAAAATCAATCAAATCAAATTCTGAATTAGGAGGTGCACATCTACATTATGTCATAAAGACTGTTAAAGTTTCATGAAAATCTTTTCACTGGTTCAGGAGGAGTAGCGGATAAGAGATGAGTACCCTCAGGTGTAACGGACGAACGGACGGAAGGACACAAGGACAACCCCATCACTATATACCCCCACTTTTCAAGCAGAGAGTATAAATATCGTATCGCAGGAGGCGGGGTGGTAGCGTAATTCGGAAAAAGCGTCTACTGCGTTCAGGGAATTTTCATTAAGAATATATCAGGATGTGGTAAATGAACTTCGCTGCATTTTTTGTATATGAAAACAAAGTTTCAGCCTGCAGTTGGATGTTCTAATTGCCAAGCAAATGGAAAGGAAAGTCAAATTCGCCATGTAATAAATATAATCTCGGCTGTACTTCGAATCATATTTTGGGGTTGACAAATATAATATTTTAGTACAATTAATGTGAATTTAGAACAAGTGATCTTGTATTACAAGTTGAATCTGCAGGAGATACATTAAAATTTCCAGAGAACTGCGTCTTTGTAACCTCTGTAACGAAATTGAAGGTGATGCATATTTTATTTTAGAATGGACAATAAACCAAACTATTGGACTTCAATTTTTCAAACTTCAAATTTTAATTTTGAAACTGATGAAACTTTAAAAAGAAAAGAAATACTCAAACCAGATACAAAAGAACTAGTAAACTAGAGAATGTGTCTGCAAGACACGGATGCCCCACCAAAAGATTAATCGCAAAGGATAATCTAATCATAAAATGTAGGTCAAAGCCACTTAATTGTCATTGATGTGGGCAGTACTCGCCAAGGCAAATAATTTGATGAAATATCATTGTCCTATAATGTGTAGTTGTTGGGAAAATTGGACTTAAGGGCAAAACTTAACCAAATTCACCGAAGCGTATAATGTAGGTCAAAGCTACCTAACTGTCAATGATTTGGGTAGTACTCATCAAGGCAATTAATTTGATGAAATATCATTGTCCTATAATGTGTAGTTGTTGAAAAAAAGACTTAAATTCAAAACTTAACAGAAGTCACTGAAGCGTAAAATGTAGGTCAAAGCAACCTAATTGTAAATGAGTTGGGAAGTACTCATCAAGGCATTTTTTTTCATTATGAAACATCAATGTCTTATAACGTGTAGTTATTGAGAAATGGACTTAAACGCAAAACTTAAGTCACTGAAGCGTAAAATGTAGGTCAAAGCCACCTAATTGACAATGATTTGGGTAGTACTCGTCAAGGAAATTAATATGATGAAATATGATTGTCCTATAATGTGTAGTTGTTGAGAAATGGACTTTAACGCAAAACTTAACCAGAGTCACTCAAGCATGAAATGTAGGTCAAAGAGTCAAACTACCTAGTGAACTATATAGTACTATCAAAGATCTACCTACTAATATATTATCATTGTTCTACCTCTTACAGTTTCTGAGAAATGGACTTTAACGCAAAACTAGTACTTTAACGGGCGTACGGACGTACGGAAGGACAGACAAGGGTAACACTATATGCCCCTTCCACATTCGTGGGCGGGGCAAAAAAAAATACTTTACCCAGATACAAAAGAACATGTAAAATTGCGAGGCCCCTTTTTAAAACCGTGACAGTCAGTTGCACCTGGGACTAATCAATATATTAGTCTCAGGTTGCACTGAGTTAATCCCGGGAGTTAATTATGTTTGTTCATGTATTGTGTTCTTTTAATTATCAATTTTGTAACCATTAGCCCATTTTTGCACATAAAGTTGCTTGATAAAAATTGTATTGAATTTGGTAATTTTGAAAGAAAGTAAGATTTAGTTATCACAGTGATGATATTTTTCACTCATTGAATCAAGTCATCCACCAGTTCTGTAGCGTCACATATGATTCTCTACTGAGGTAAAGAGATAAGCTGATAATCAATTTGGTAGGAAAATCGTCTTTTCCCAAAACCTCAGGTCCACTCTCTTTGTTCCATTTGGCAGAATCTCTGACTTGCCGCATTTTAGGGATTTTATTATTATTATTTTTTTTTTTTTTTTTAACTTCCCATTTCCGCTTTTTGCAGTTCTATACATTTGGAATGATTAAGTAAAACCACACAACACAACATTCATTAAATAACTATTATAATATACAGCGAAAATTATACCAAAATGGCTGTCATAATTTCACGACTCATCATTGTAGGAAGCTATGTCCTGTCAAAATTTTACCAATAATTAACCTAATTTTTTAAGTACTTTTAGGAATTTGAAAGTGGTGGAAAAATATATGTATTAGTAAAGTATTTAAACATATTAAGAGTAAAATTGTCAAATTTATTTTGCAAAAATGTTCATAATTTAATTTATTTATTAAATAATAATTAATATATATCAATAAAAATTAAATTTTGTATGCAAATGTTCACGAAAAATTGCATTAAAATGTGTCATAAAGAAAACAAATAAAAAATTTAATTGTGACATTTTAAAGAGAAGACAACTCATTTATGCTAGATACAAGAGGCCCAAAGGGACACCTCTTATTATCTAAATATTGTTTGAATTATGTTTATTGTTTGTATGTATACTTAAGTTCCTAATTTGAATTGTTTTTCAGATTAATAAAGTTATAGAATTAAAAAGTTTATTGATTCATCATTCAAATAGTGATCTTTGTTCAATGGACTGAGTTATGTGCATACTTTATATAAAAAAAAATTATTAAGTTCCATTAACGCTATTCATCAGATGAGACATTCAATTAACTTGAAGAAAATCTAAGCGGTATGGCCACTTTCCCGTAAATTTGTTTCACTCAGCATATACCAATTCTGGAAAGTATGAACTTGTCTTCTTCAAAATTGTTCTAAAATGTCATCTGTTATGTACACTTTCATAACAAAATCAATTCAAATGCATCTTAAGATAAAAGATTTGACCACCGGATTTGCCATTTGAATGCAATTTCGACAAATTTTGACGATTTTTGTAGGTTTTTGTTGAAATTCGTTGTAGAGGACATCCAGAACCAAACTTAACTAACTGCCATTTTGAAGGGCAAATGTATATACACTCGCAACAAAAAAAAATGTTTTTTCGGTCCCGGTGTCCTTCGAGTAGCATAATCATAACAAACACTGTAAATGGCTAAAATGGACACAAAAGTTTATTTGCAGCCCCGGGTTTGCAGCCATGGTCAACTGCTAATATGTCATAAAACATACAAGGTTTGCATATATTAATTTTATTCAAGGAAGTACATTTATTAGAGACCACCATACTCGATTTTGACAACATTTGAGCATATTTTGAAAATGGCCCAACATATGAACGAACAAAATTCAGGGCTAAATGGAAATACTTCTTTGTTTGAGAACTTCAACAAAAGATTATTTATTATAATCATTAATATTATAGATACGGAACTGCGGGATTACATATTATTAAATTTCTATAATTTTGAAAATCTTGTGCATCATTAATGTATTTCATCGATATACGCTTAGTCGTCCAAATAAATTGGCAGTTTATGTCAATCTATATATCCAATCAGCTTTAAATAAAACTACATTGTTGGTTTTGTAATAAAAAAAAGCATGAAAATAGTAATCTAACAGATTATGTACTACGATTTTTGAAAAGTAATTTCAGGTTTCGTACCCGAAAGTCCGAATATTTCAGATGATCATCAACAAATGAAATTCAGTCACTAAACATGGGTAATAAACGATTACAAAGTTCGCCTCGTTATGGCACATTGTAACATTAAATTTGCCTGGATGTTGACTTACCATTAGAGATGCATGGATATGCAAGGTTACATAATCCTGCCATGTAAAGTGACTGAGATATGAAAAAAATGGATGTAAATCAATCAAGCGTGAATTATAGGTCAAAGTGACCCAATTTTGCTTGGATGCCGATATGCCATATGCCATTCAAGATGCATGCATATGTAAGACTATATGATCCAAATTAAAACTTAAATGTAAAACACTCAAGCGTAAAATATAGGTCAAAGTGAACCAATTTTGCTTGGATGCCGATATGCCATATGCCATTCAAGATGCATGCATATGTAAGACTATATGATCCAAATTAAAACTTAAATGTAAAACACTCAAGCGTAAAATATAGGTCAAAGTGAACCAATTTTGCCTGGATACTGACCTAACATCAGAGATGCATGCATATGCAAGGATGACCCCTCCATGTAAAGTGACTGAGATCTGAACTCTTCCGAAAACTTGGATGTAAATCATTCAATCAAGTGTAAAGTATAGGTCAGAGTGACCAAATTTTACTTGGATGCTGACCTTCCATCAGAGATGGATGCATATGCAAGGCTACATGATTCTATCGCGTATAGTAACCGAGATCTGAACTCGTCCAAAAACTTAAATGTAAAGCAATTAAGCGTACAATATAAGTCAACGTGACCTAACTTTGCCTTGAAGCTGACTTTCCATCAGAGATGCATGCATATGCAAGGTTAGATGATCTTCCATGTTTACTGATTGAGATATGAACTTGGATGTAAATTTGAATGGAAGCCAATCAAGCGGAAAATAAAGGTCATAGAGACCTATTTTTCTCTGAGGCTGTCAGTCAACCCAAGTTGCAACCGCACGCAGAGTTTGATGACCCTACCATGCATAGCTGCAGAGATGCCTAAATGCGGGAGCTGACGTAGACACTTCAATGGCCCCCTCAACGCCGTTGAGTTGAACTTGAGAGTCAAGTTCGTGATATTATAGTCATAAGAAAAATCAGAGAACAAAACAGTACATAACGGCAACTGAGCGTAGTACAAGAAGGACAGGTAAAATCGCATTTGTTGAGGTGGTCGTCAAGGTACTTTTGAGGTGCTATACAGTAATAATTCTTATATGATTTGCATAATAGAAAATACGCTGATATGATTGGTTGAATTTACTTCCGGTAGCAATTTCTGAAGTCATTCATTTTTCGATAAACGATGTTGACCGAACTACATTTAGGTTCACCTTATAAATTCATACG
The DNA here is from genome assembly GCA_002080025.1 of Modiolus philippinarum. Taxonomy (NCBI): domain Eukaryota; kingdom Metazoa; phylum Mollusca; class Bivalvia; order Mytilida; family Modiolidae; genus Modiolus; species Modiolus philippinarum. The sequence continues at coordinate 23,667 of MJUU01028984.1, forward strand.
CAGAAGGAATCAAATAGAACAAAAACATGTGATCGGCATAATAAAAGTAAGAATTTAATTACTTATCATCAAATTAAAAGAATTATAAGAATTAAACACCGTTTGAAAGGAATTTATTGGAGTATAAACGGGACCAAGTCACTCACAAACATATCATAAAATTCCTTCGGACTTTTATTTGTTTGTGAGTGAATTGGTCCCGATTATACTCCAATAAATTCCTTTAAAACGGTGTTTAATCCTATATTAATAATATATACATGTATCATGGCTTGGCATTTGACGAGATACTGTGGAAGTAAAATCGAAGTGCTGATGAACTCTTAGACCCTTGGCCTCTCCCTGTGTGTCTCGCCATTAGCTTTAATTTCACAGCCATAAGTGTTCTTATTGTGTAACCGATACCATAACCTTTTAATTTTAGTGTTGTAATGTTTTCTTTGTTCATATATACCACGACTTATTGGTGTTCTGGGGTGTCCTCTATCAGATCCGCGTTCATATTTTGAAAAAGGATAACTCTTGACAGTGTTCTGATTTTTTTCTTTGCCTTTTTAGGTTGTTTTTGTCATTGATATAAGGGGAGATAATTTACAAATATTCAAAGGGCGGGAACTCATGCCTTTACACCGGGCTTTGTCATATTCAGGCTGCTTAACAAGGCTTTTTTGTTCTGGGTATGAATTATATCTCTTTGGTAGGTTCATTGGTGTGTCTAACCCTGACCCAAGTTGCTCTGAACCAAATAATCAATGTTCTTTAGTTATAGTTGGATGCACATTTTTGAGGAGTTAGTAATGGCTTTATTCCGCCTAAGAATTCACTCCATATTTTTTTAAACTAACCCTCCTGTATTGTTTGACAAATCCATATTCCTACCTTTGCATTCGACAAGCTTCACTTTGTATCTTTAAATTTTGAAGGGTGCTTTTTTCCTTTACGTTTAAGGCTTTGCTTTTCAGTTTATTTCTTCCAAGGCACTTTGTTTTCTTTCAATATCTTTGGCTTCATTGTATACTCTTTTTTTTATTTTATCGAGTTACCCTCTCGTTTTTTTTTATTTCTGTCTATCGAAAATCGATTTATTTCACTAACCCTAGTTTCGTTTGTATTGTGAACTATATTTGTACTTTGTGCTGAGATCCTGTTGTTTTTGATAGGAAAACATTGGTATTGGTCACAAGCGAGCATTGCGCACTTTCTAACTCCATTTTCAATCCACAACTGGCCACACGAAAGACAGTCTGGGTACAGTGGATGCCGACTGACAGCGCGTTTATATAGGTAAAACTATTTGTTTTAACGGTTACAATTGACTTTACTTTTTAAAAGAGGGAAGTTGATTGGTTTATTTTCCTGCATTCTGGTTGGTAAATAACTTTCAATTAGAGGCCTCTGAATGGTCGGTAATTTGTACAGCTTCAATTCATCTTTACTTACTGATACATCCGTCTGCACCTTCTTTTATTGGTTTACTCCTAAACAGATGAAACTAAAACCAGTTGCAACCTGTGGGACATCTAAACCAAAATGCGGTTGTTTCCATTAAGTATGTCAAGTTAAATATGTAATAAAAAAGTATTGATGGATTAATGGTCGGCTAAACCCCAAAATTTTACCAATGTTGTTCATTCACAGAGTAACCTAGCCAGAACCTGTTATTAATGCTATATTTGCATGATCTATTGTAGTATACGCAAGCACTGCATTCTGGTATTTACATTCACAAATTGTTGTTTGTTCGCTCCGCGTCATAAACATCCCCGCCCCATGTGACCAAGAGTGTACTTCAAAAACATAGATTCATGACGTTTTAGGCTTATGACGGGACGTTGTGTTGAAATGTGATCTTGTAAATCCTGATTCCAGAACTCGGATATGGTCTATTGAGGAAGTCTTTGAACGAATTTTTCCATAAGGACCAATGTAAATCTATGGTCCCCGCTGGCGCCCATCTTGGATCAGGTATGGACATGTCGGACATTGTTTTCAAAGTATACTAACAAAGGACAATTCTGACTAAGATTGGTCCCAATTGGCGGACAGCTTTCAAAGGAGTCGATTTTTAATGCATTTCCAACAGAATCGATGTTAATCTCTGGTTATCTGCTGGCGGTCATTTGGATTAGGTGTCGGGCACTATTTTAAAGTAGAGCACTTAAGAACTATTGTTTGGTCTAATTGGCCAAGCGATTTCAGAGAAATTTGTTTTAACTCATTTCCCTTATGGTCCAATGTTGATATATGGTACTAGTTGCAGGCCATCTTAGATTAGGTGCTGACATGTCGGACACAATGAATACCACTTAAGGACTATTGTGACCAAGACTGGTTCCAATTGGTCAAGCGGCTTTTAATGCATTTCACAAATAATCTAATATCAATTTATGGTCCCCGCTAGTGTCCATCTTAGATAAGTTACAGATATGTCGGACACAATATTAATTTGGGATCTAATCGGCCCAGTGGTTTCAAAGGAATAGATCTGAAACGACGGACAGATGCCAAGTGAAGACAAAAACTCACATGATCTTTAAGACCAGCTGAGCTAAAGATGAATAGAGAATGTGTCTGTAAGCCACGGATGCCCCGCCAAAAGATTAATCGCAAAGGATAACCTAATCATAAAATGTAAGGTCAAAGCCACCTTATTGTCAATGATTTGGGCAATACTCATCAAGGGCAATAATTTGATGAAATATCATCGTCCTATTATGTGTAGTTGTTGAAAAATGGACTTTAACGCAAAACTTAACCAAAGTCACTGAAGCGTAAAATGTAGGTCAAAGCCACCTAATTGTCAATGATTTGGGTAGTACTCATCAAGGCAATTAATATGATGCAAATATCATTATCCTATAATGTGTAGTTGTTGAGAAATGGACTTTAACGCAAAACTTAACCAAAGTCACTGAAGCATAAAATGTAGGTCAAAGCCACTTATTGTCAATGATTTGGGTAGTACTCATCAAGGCAATTAATATGATGAAACATCATTGTCTTATAATGTGTAGTTGTTGAGAAATGGACTTAAACGCAAAACTTAACCAGAGTCACTCAAGCATGAAATATAGGTCAAAGAGGCAAACTACCTAGTGAACTCTGTAGTACTATCAAATATCTATGTAATGACCTTTTATCATTGTTCTACCTCTTACAGTTTCTGAGAAATGGACTTTAACGCAAAACTTAACCGGACGTACGGACGTACGCAAGGACGGACAAGGGTAACACTATATGGCGCTTCCACATTCGTGGGCGGGGCATAAAAATTTGTCGCATACACATTTACAATATATTCTGAAGCTATTCCGCAAAGTTGTGGGTTAGTAGGAATTGTAGATAATGAAGGCATTCGAAGGGAAAATGACTACATGTATTAGTGCAATGATAGTAAGGAAATCCGCAAACATAACAAGAAACATAGGGAATTAACGATTAAAAAGTTCGCCTCGTTATGGCACGTTATCTCAGCAACCAAATTTTGCCTGGACATACTATCAAAATTGCATACATAAGCAAGATTACGTGAAGCAACAATGTACAGTTACTGAGCTATGAACACGGATGTATACATTAATGTAAGTCGTTAATGCGTAAAACGTGGGTTACAGTGACCTAATTTTGCCAGGATGCTGACCTACCATCAGAGATGCGTATGCACAGTTAGATGATCATACTCTGTATAGTTACTGAGATATGAACTTGGATGTAAATTTAAATGCAAGCCACTCAAGCGGAAAATATAGGTAAGAGAAATCTAATTTTCTTACAGGCTGTGAGTCAACCCAAGATGCACCTGCATGCAAAATTTGATGACCCTACTCTGCATAGTTACTAAGATAAATAACCAAATGCGGACGCGGACGAAGACGTGGACGCGGACGCCGGGGGTACTCCAATAGTCCTCCTCATCTTCGTTGAATGGAACTAAAAGTTGGGGTATAACATGGGCTCAACAGCTTTATGAGAGCCCGGAGCCTATACATATGCATGTGAAGCCCGGAGCCTATGTATATGGAGCCCGGAGCCTATGTATGTGGAGCCTGGAGCCTATGTATATGGAGCCCGGAGCCTATGTAGGTGGAGCCCGGAGCCTATGTAGGTGGAGCCCGGAGCCTATGTATGTGGAGCCCGGAACCTAGTTTTGAAGCCCTGAGTCCTGTTGTTGGAGCCCAGAGCCCTTTTGATAGAGCTTAGAGCCCTAGTGTTGGAGCCCCAAAGCATATTATTGGAGCCCAGAATCCTTTGTGTTGGAGCCCGGAGCCAAAAAAAAATTTGAGGCAGGATGCGAAAGCCATTGTTAACCCCCAAAAAAATAAAATCCATGGTGCACATCGACAATAAAAACTTTACTAAAGCATTCCTATTTGGTTGAAAACTTTTGAAGGATAAGAAGACTCCAATTAACTAAGATGACAAAAGTCCAATAATATCTGGAAAATCTAGAAGAAATAAAACAAATTGCATGGTGCACATACAATATAATGGAATGAAAACAATGCTAAAATTTTTGTGGAAAGTGATCCTGATCCTGAACTAGTATAAGTTTAAAACAACCTTGTATACAGGATTAGATATAAGACTTAACAATGAAGGGATATGGAGTAAATGGAAATGAGACAAAGTCTCTACAAATACATGTTAATAATAAGCAATGGAACAACGCTTTTATTGTTGTTCTTCATCTTGAAGTCACCATGATGCCTTCAACAATGAGCTTTACTTATATACCTCATAGCAAGTTCAAGACGGCCCCTAGCACCGGTTTGAGCGGAATTCATTACTTATTGTCGAGCAACGCTACATCAATGCTTTTTACCTAATGATCCATGGATGCGGGATCGTCAACAAACATAAACGTAACTTGCAAAGTGATCTTACAATCGCCGTTATCTTTACATTGAAAATTCATGGAGGTCCCTAGTCCCTAAGCTTAATCTTTTAATGTTCATATTGGATAAGATCAAGAAAGACATTAAAAATATCTTTATTCATAAATGCACTCCCAATAATTTTGTTCGAGTGATTATTTTGAAATGGCTGGATGAAATAATTTCAAACTTTGCATTAAGTTTGACCACCCTCTGAAGTTACATGCTGTATAAGTTTAAAATTTTCAAAATCGCCGCCATTTTCAAGATGACCGCCAATTTACGTTGAAACATAGAAAACAGCCACAGCCTGCTAAGTTCACCTCGTTGCAAAGCATAGTCACATTTAAACATGTAAGCAAACAGGAATGGACTATAATCATTCTTTTTAATGGATTCATTCATGCATAAAATGTAGGTCACAGACAGCATCCGAAGCATGCATTGTAGTTGTCATCCTAAAATGCATCATACATACCAATATAGTTGATGTGGGACATGTCAGTAAGCGGGAATAGACTTTAACCATTCTACCTTAACAAGTCGCTCATGCGTAAAATATAGGTCACAGTCAGCATCCAAAGCATGCATTGTTGACTTGTTGTCATCCCAAAATGCATCACACATACCAACATGGTTGATGTGGGACATGTCAGTAAAGCAGGAATGGGCTTTAACCATTCTACCTTAACAAGTCGCTCATGCGTAAAATGAAAGTCGCAGACAGCATCCGAAGCACGCATTGCAGTTGTCATCCCAAAATGCATCATACATACCAGTATGGTTGATGTGGGACGTGTCAGTAACGAGGAATGGACTTTAACCATTCGCCGACGCCGACGTTAGGGGTATCAGCCCCTCACTTCGTTAGATGAGCTAAAAACTGGAGATTCTATATCTCAGGAACTGCTTTGAGGAATTAGTTCATATTTTGTATAAATGTTCAGTAAGATGAGAAGAAGGAATCTATGTGACAAAACATTTTCCAAATGGCCACCGTTTCCAAAATAACAGTCTAAATACGTAAAAAGTTCGACTTTGTCCGATTTCAACGAAAATTTATTTCTAGGTAGATTTTGACGCTGCGAATGAGTTGGTTGTCTGGGGTACGGGGGGGGTCACTTCCTATATAGAGGTATATACAGGCGTGCCGCTGGAATGGGCCTGATTTTTGCAGTTGTCAACTATATGAATGGGTAGTAATTTTTGACATCATATATATAAAAGGGTCGTAAATTAACCCCAAATGGCCAAAATCTCTACTGGTTGCTGTAACTAATCAATATTTATCATTATTTGATGTTTAAGAGCATTCCTGCTGTGAAATTAGTGATTTTCTGACGCCAATTACACATTTTCAGTATACAGTTGGGTTGCGTATTTTTGAAATTTACTATATGAATGGGTCAATATTTTGTTGGGTGAACTATATGAAAGGGGGGTATTTTCAAAATGCCAGCGGCAAGCCTGTACCCAATTCCACCTGAAGTGACCCCCCCCGTGGTCTGGGGTGACATCGGCTATCGCTTTCAATTGCAAATCTAGTTTAATTTAATTCTTTTCGTTCACTTAAAACATAAGTATGTGTATTAATTCAAATTTCTTATTGTTATAAAAACATGAAATATTTGTGACAAACAACAATTAAATAACATGCATAACAAACATTAAACATATGCTGATTTTTGCAGATGATAGCGTAAAAAAAAGGGGGGTCTGCAACATTAATTATCTTTATTTGCCAAATTCATCTAGCAAATACAAAACATATAAAGCCACACAGAATGGCTTTACTATAAATCGAATATATATATACAAACTTCCTATATGGTGCGAGGTTCCTCACCATACGGTGACCCCTAGATGCTTTGTTTTGGGTCTTATAATCTGGAGATGGGATGTTACCCAATTTCCTTTCTTTTTATAAAAAACAAAGAATGGCTAAGTATCTAACCCGTTCGGGTTGTAGCACAATCACACCCTATTACCGGCAATCCCATCTACAGTGGCTATCACATCTGCAGATATGTAAACAACTTTGCAGTGACAGGCCGTAAGTCTTTTGTTGTATCATAATTTTGTTTATATCCCATTGAACCTTTCCATTGTTTTTGCTATTTATTTTATATGTATAGGTTAACATATGAGTAAAATACTATGGTATGAAGTATCATAGATCGGAAGTTTTCGCTGAATTAAAGTACATTTTTAAAGATTATTACACGGGATCGTCCGAGAAATTGTTTAATTTTGCAATAATACGGAAATTAGCTTTAGTATTTTTATACATATAAAAAATATAGGTCTTTGTTATTTATCAAAAACTGTCATTCATTTACCTCCTCATATGGACGAAATCGTCATTTTATTTCAGAGGTATTAACACTTTTTTGGCTATCACAAACAACAGATATAGTTATCACTGACAACAGATTATGACTGGGAAGTGGCAATCCCGAACTCATATAGTATTCATGCCATTTGATTATAATTAATCACATTTATCACTTTGGTGTCATGTTTTTCCTACATTTTAGGGCTGTGAACATGTTATGACCATAAAATTTTTCAAAAAAGTGTTGATAGAGTGCAGAATGTTCAGTTGTAAACAACTTGGTTTATTGTGAGGAAAGTACAAAAAATGAAACTTTAAAGTGCATAGTCCTAGAACCAACTATACCTTTGAGCTTAACTTAGACTTGGCATGACTTTTGTTTTAAAGAACTGAAACCAAGTTTAAGACGCAATGTTATTTCTTAAACATTTTATCATGGGGAAATCTTCGACGGAAACGAAGGGAAAGACAGACAGAAGAACTCAAGAACGGACACAACTCAGGTTTTTACATTATACCCTACGACTTTGTGAGGCAGGGTATGAAAACCAAAATGCATGGGCGTTCCGCGGAACACATGTGTCGCCTGCACTATATATATATTAAAGAATTCCTGTTTTGTTATATAATGACAAAGTCCAAAGATAATCAGAAAAAAATCAAAATTAAAGAAAATAAAAATGAATGGGCACATCTACAATATATATTGAAGCATTGGTGGAAAGTATCAAGAGGTCTAGGAGTTGCCGATAATGGAGGCATATGCTAAAGACTCCAATGAGCTAAAATAAAGAAGTCCAAAGGCTGGTAGAAAACCTGGAAACAATAAAAATAAATGAAAAACTAAATGCATGGTTCACATCTACAATATATACTGAAGCATTCCAGCAAGTTTTGTTCGAAAGTACCCAGCGGTTTAGGAGGAGATGCGGATAATGGAATATACCCTATGACGACAATAAGCTAAAATGACAAAGTCCAAAGATAGCTAAAAAATCGAAAAAATCAAAATTAATCCAAAACTAAATGCATGGTGCACATTTGCAATATATATTGAAGCATTCTTGCAAGTTTGGTTGGAAAGTACCAAGCGGTCTAGGAGGAGTTGCGGATAATGGAGGTATACCCAATGACTCAAATAAGCTAAAATGACAAAGTCCAAAAATAGCTTCAAAATCTGGAAAAACAAAAATAAAGAAAAACTAAATGCATGGTGCATATCTACAATATATACTAAAGCATTCCTGCAAGTTTCGTTCGAAAGTACCCAGTGGTTTAGGAGGAGATGCGGATAATGTAAAAATTTTGGAGCCATACAGACAGACAGACGGACAGACAGACAGACAGACAGACGGACGGACGCAAGACGACGGATAGTGATCCCCATGTGTCGATCCTGCACTAGGTGCAGGCGACAAAATAAAACCCTTAAGGTTAAATGTTTGTTGACTCCTAGGTTATACGGCAGTGCGGTTAGTATTTCCCCATTTTGAATTTGAGTTTTCCTCATTTTTTATTTATTTTCCTTCATATCATTTCATTGTTTATCAGTACAAAAATTTCAATTTTCTGAAATATTGAGAAAACGGGTTCACCGACTTTCCGGATTGACTTAGAAAAGTAAATACGGTGGTTGGCTATGAATAGGGGTGAACAAGTATTCATACTTTTCCACCTTCTTTTTATCCTCTTTAATAACCCACCCTCTGAAACCTCCAATTCAAATCTCATAACTACTTTTTCCGAAATCTAAGCCCATGCACTTTCTAAATCTCCCGCGCCTGCCATCCTCCCACTTCTCAACACTGTATTAAATTCCTCTAATGATAACTCCCTCATCTCCCAAACCCCGTTTTCTGTTTTCATCCAGTGCATTATATTGATGTATCCATGCTTAAATCACAAAGGACTTCCGTACTACCTTAAAAATGATATTTACAAGAATTGAAATTTATAAGCATGTTCTAGCTAAAAATCATATATTAGTGCGACTTCTTCTTTTGTATCCCTTTACGTATTTATGTCGCCGCGGACGTAAGCGGTATTGTTCTGTTTTCTTTATTTTTTTTGTCACCCAAGACGAAGTCTTTCTTCGTCTTCTTATTACTATTATTATTACTCTTCCCCCAATAAACTGAGGATTAAATATCTAAGAACTATATTGCAGAATTTACCGGACCTTTGTATAAATGTTCAGTAAGATAGAGGGATGAGTTCATTCAAAAATTCGTCCGTCTGGCGTAAACTTTTCTTTGAAGATCTTCTCCTCTGAAACTACTGGGCCAATTGGAAACAAACCTGGCCACAATGGTTTAGGTGGTCCTCTACAAAGATGGCCGCCAGCTGGGAACACAGTTTTAACATTGGACCCAATGGGAAAAGACATTCAAATATATTCTCCTCTTCTGAAAGTGCTGAGTCAAGTAGAACCATACTTTGCCACAATAGTTCTTAGGTGGTCCCCTGCGAAAAAAAGAGATGTTTTTCAGGTCAGTGCTTTATCCAAAATGGCTGCCAGCTGGGAACATATAGTTTTAACATTGGACTCTGTTGGAATACACATGGAGAGATCTCTTCCGAAACTACTGAGCCAATGGGAACCAAACTTGGCCATAGTAGTCCTAAGGTGGTTCCCCTGCAAAAAAGTGTTTTTCAGGTCAGCGCTGTATCCAAGGTGGCTGCCAGTGGGGAACACTGCATGTTTATTGTTTAAACATTGGACCCTATGGGAAAAGATATTCAAGGATTTTCTCATCTGAATCTGCTGAGCTGATTTGAACCAAACTTGACCAAAATAGTATTTAGGTGGTCCTCTGCAAAAAATAATAAACAGCTGCGCCAAGTCGCATGATACGCCCGTCGTCACCCCTTGAAAACTTTAAGTGATTAAAGAATGTGGTTCTCAATTTAGAATACACCTATAACTGCCAAAAAAGCATGATATCTCTTTAATAAATCAATCTGCAAAGTTTGAAGTGAGCTGATCAAACTATTAATCAGTTAGAGTGCATTATGTATAAAATTGCCTTAAATTTGAAAAATAAAGTCCCATAACTCTTCCAAGAAAAATCGAAATTTCACGAAAAGGATACAGACCATGAAACCATCATATCCAATACCTGTACAAAGTTTGAAGTGAACTAGCCATAGGTTTGTCAAGTTAGAACACAACATGTGAAAAATTGCCTTAGAATTCATAAATAAAGTTCCATAACTCTTGCAAGAAAAATCAAAATTTCACGAAAAAGTATACAGATCATGAGGCCATCATACCCAATATCTTTCCAAAGTTTGAAGTGAATTGGTCAAAGATTTGTCAAGTTAGAGCGTGACATGTAAAAAATTGCCTTAAAATTGACAATTAAAGTCCCATAACTTCTACAAGAAAAATCGAATTTTCACGAAAAAGTATACAGATCGTGAGTCCATCATACCCAATACCTCTACAAAGTTTGAAGTGAATCGACCAAAGGGTTGTCTAGTTAGAGCGCGACAAAAAAAAATTGCCTTAAAATTGACGAATAAAGTCCAATAACTCCAACAAGAAAATAGAATTTTCACGAAAAAGTATACAGATCGTGAGTTCATCATACCCAATACCTCTACAAAGTTTGAAGTGAATCGACCAAAGGGTTGTCTAGTTAAAGCGAGACGTCTAAAAAAATTGCCTTAAAATTGACGAATAAAGTCCAATAACTCCAACAAGAAAAATCGAATTTTCACGAAAATGTATACAGATCGTGAGTCCATCATACCCAATACCCCTATAAAGTTTGAAGTAAATCGACCAAAGGGTTGTCGAGTTAGAGCGCGACATGTAAAAAATTGCCTTAAAATTGACGAATAAAGTCCCATAACTCCTACAAGAAAAATCGAATTTTCCCGAAAAAGTATACAGATCGTGAGGCCATCATACCCAATACCTCTGCAAAGTTTGAAGTGAATTGGCAAAATGGTTATCAAGTTAGAGCGCGACATATGAAACGGACGGACAGACAGACGGACGGACGGACAATCGGACATTGGTATACCATAATACGTCCGTCATTAGACGGGCGTATAAAAACGTTGTTTTTCGTATCTGTGCTATATCAAAGACTGCCACCAGCAGGGAAAACAGTTTTAACATTGGACCTTAGGGAAACACTTTCACTTCCTCCCCAAAGCTGTTGAGACAACTGGTACCAAACTTGGCAACGATAGTCTTAAGGTTGGCCTCTGCAAAAAAAATGTGTTTTTGAGGCCACCGCTATATCCAAGATGGCAGCTAGCGGGGGGCATAGTTTTAACATTGGACCCTTTTGGAAAAGACATTTAAAGATCTTCTCCTCTGAAAGTGCCGAGACCAACTTTGCCACAAAAGTGTTAGATTGTCCCTTGAAAAAAATATGCTGTTCAGGTCCATGACAAAATGTTTTTACTCTGTTGTCGAATTGTCACCAAACATGGTTGCCAGCAGAGAATTTTCTAAATTGGACCTATGAGAAATACATACAAAGATCTTCTTCTATCGAACTTCTGAATGCATTTATAAGAAATATGGCATGAATTATTTATGAAGTGCTTATCAAGAAAGCAGGTAGCAGGGAAAATGGTTAAATGTTGGACAATTTGACACAAATGTTTCTTTACATAGTTTGAAATTAAGACCAAAACGGTTTTTTTTACTAATTTCATTAGTAATGCTCCAGGTGAGCGATACAGGCTCTTGAGGGTCTCTTATTCTTGGAATTTATGCTCTAGGTAAGCAATACAGGCTCTTGAGAGCCTCTTGTTCATGGAATTTATATGGTCAGCGTTGCTTTATTTTGCCCAGAACTCGATGAAAGCTCCGGTAACATATAAAGGCCACCAATTTATGAAAAAAAAAGATTTTTCTAGTTGAAACAATATGTTTACTAAACGCTACCTTCTTTAAATACATGTAATTTCGTTTGTTTCTTTTAAGCTTAGATCATCGTTTGGGATCGTCACTATCTGTTTTCAGTGATAGTCAATAATTTTAAAACCTGTTCTTCGGGATAGCCAAGAGCTGGAAATAAAATGAGGATTCCGCCGTTATGCAGTACTAAATGAAAAGCTAGATTTCATATACATGTACATTACATAAGCGTCGAAATTCTTACGTTTTATATTTTATTGAATATTAATATGATTTATTTGTAAGTGGAAGCATCACCTTCTTCTAGTTGTTTACAAATCTGCAGGCAGGATAGCCACTGTAGATGGGATTGTCGGTAATAGGGTGTGACAATGAGGAAGTTAATATGCTTCTCCTTAAAAAAAAAAAAATAGCAGTTCTTATGAAGATAAATGAAATGCCTGTTTTTATTTGTTGTGACTGATTAATAGGTTGGTCCTACTATGGTGCCCGCTATAGTCAACTTTTTAATTGATTAATGCTGAAGTACATAGAGGGTCACTGCCTTTATCTTATGTTCGTTAGGTCAACGACCAGTTTTCGTAATAATTTACCACTAATGCATTTTGTATTTATAAATAGAATACAAATCAATTTTATTTTATTGTAAAAAGTACGCAAATATACGACTGGATTTTTGTGTTTTGTAAACAAATACCCGCTAAACGTGCTAAGACAACACATTTGTGTAAATATGCATTAAATTTGATAATCTATGTCAAGTTGGACAAGGTCGTTGAGCCCCAGACTAAAATCAAACCGTAAAATGCATTAACCTAGCTATTATCCAATCGTTTCACTAGAAATTTAACCTTAAATGACTCCGGGAATATATTAACCCACTGAGTGCAGTCGCTGCGTAATGTTATGTAGGCCGCCATCTGGAGTGGTAGAGCAAGCTGACCTGCCAAGGAAAACATCAGGAATGGGGTAAGGGAAATTTAATTTTTATAATATAAATATTTCTGAATTCCTGGCAAATATGTTTATTTGTTTCGAAATTTGTTGTCGAAAATAGATTTTGTTTTCGTTTTCAACTATATATATAGTTGTATTTCTAACCCGAGCTTCTGTTTCACAAAAGAACAAAAAAAAATATTTTTGATAATTATTTTTATGCTAGAAAAGCTCATGAATCTAATATTATCATACAGTTTGTTGCGTCATATATTTGCGTAATATATCAAGTAACATCGAGGCTTTAAAAAATGAAATAAGGACTTTGGCCGAGTCCTTCAAGGGTAATGAAGTAACAGTCTTCTTGCTTTAGAAAAAAGGGTACGCAAAAAGAGGTCAAACGGAGCAGTGTGTGAAAATTTACGTATCATATTATTTTACTTACAAAAAATAACTAGGGTTTCAATTGAGGTTTTTTTTTCGAAAACAAGGGATTTTTTTCTCAATTTTCCAGTAATATACGCGCGGAACTCTTACAACATCTGTTATTTCCTGGTTCACGTGCAAATTCAGTGGTTCCAGTTAGTACCTGTAAACCCAATTGAAATCAACTTGATTAAAAAATGTGTATTTTTATTGGTACCGTGACTATGTACATGTTGTTTGTGATGTTGCATTTTATCCTATCCCCTTTTTGCTTGTTGGAAGAAAATAATACATTGTTTCCGTTACAGGTACAGGTTGGAGGTAAAAGAGTAGGACAAAACACCATGACATCTCTTAACAACTAAGATCATCTAACACGGTGAGTACCACAAACTATACTTGATATCGAAATGACACGCCTTCACTATTTGAAGCCAAAACAAGAAAAATACTTCAGCATTTACCGAGTTCACAAAAAGTTAGATCGTTCGCGGAACAGGGGTTGGACTCCTATTTCGGAAATGTTTTGTGCAGACCTAGACAAAATTGAAAAATATGCAAAATCTCCATTTTCGAATGCTGGAACCGCCAGTGGAAATGCACCAAAATTCTTTTCACATTTATTGTTGCTCTTATTGTTGAGAATGATTTCAGATTGTAACTCCAAAATTCCATGTACATATTATAGGTTTACATATCAATCCATATTTAGCTTCCAGGCAAATTATTACCAAGTCTTTGCTCCTTAACTACCAAAGTTGTAGGCGTTTAAAGATGCCATGTATCAGCCCAGAGAAATATAATAATAAAAAAAAAAACATGAAACGGCTAGGATGACGAAGGTGTGAAATTCAATTTTGAGTCCTACAAACAAAACAAAATAATTAAAGTATGGACTGAATGTTTAAAGTAATCGTTCCGTTTCACAGACTCCGACATCTTGTTCATACATTCAGAATATAAGTTATTTTTTCCACGATGCAAACCCCTCGCAAATACCAAAGTTCCAATGTTACTATTATTTGAGCTTTTCTTTTTAAGCATTTTCGAATTGCTTTAAGTATAAGTTTGAAAATGGAGTACTTATTATATGTATGATAAATAGATCTTATGGTGGCTTTGAGTTGTTATTACTCCCCTTTCGGTCGTTGTCTCTTTGACACAGTCCCCGTTTCCCTTCATTTTTCTAATTAACAATAAAGAATAAGAAAAAGAATTTGATTGAACTAATCAAGAACCCATGCAAGGCATCATAATATAGCAATATACAGTTTGATTGGACATAAAAAAAGACCCCCCCCCAAAAAAAAATAAATAAAAAATAAATAAATATATGGACCACTATTGGTCAACTATGTTAAGGATAGGACCAGAGCCTGAATGTTTGTGTCTTATCAATAACCTATAATTCAACTGTCGCATATAAAAAACAATAGGCAAAATACTATTGAGAAAATTACTCATTTGGTCTCAATTTGTTTCTTATTTCAAAGCATTCTTTAACGAAATTACCAAAATGTGTCAGAGTTGGCAAATGTTCATTTGTGAATAGCCAAAAAAATTTTGACTCCCTTAAAAAATACCTATTGATTAAGTCAATGACCTAACAATTCTTAAAATAGGTTCCGTGACGCACCACTATGTACCTATCGACTTGACGAGAATATCAATTTCTCCTTTGTGTTTTAATTTAAAAATGTAGGTTGACTTGCTCAAACATCGTGAAGTAGGTCATTGACTTCATAATCTACAAGTTTATTATAGACAGTCAGATCGATACAAAACGTTTTGTTATTNGGGGGGGGGGGGGGTGTCTAGTGGTCTACTTTATGAAAATATAAATGTATAATTACTATACCAAGAAGTGACAAAGCAAAACTTCCTTTAAAGTTATCTTGTATGTCTTCGAATCGGTCAAAGACCCAAGAAGATATAAGGGATTTAAGGGAGGTTGTTTTTTTTTCTGGACAGAAAATTTCTTTTGCGCTTCGCGCGAATATGTTTATTTTTTTCGCGTGTATCAACAGAATATTTTTGTTCCAAATTAGCATTGTGAATAAAATTATTTATTCACATCACAAAATACATATGTTTACAATTTTAAATAGTTATTTTATCTATTCTAATGAGTGTTATTAAACAAGTGATGACCCTAAAGGATGTCTCGCCTGTCCCTGCTGGACTCTAAATTGATGTAAAATCTAAGTGAACTAATCAGAAAAGTGAACATGCTCACTAGACTGTGAAATTGAGGTCANATATATGCTGCTGGAAAGGTCATCACTTGGTGGTGCTGTGGACCAAAGATGATGTTTGTATGTATTACCCTTGAAAAGTTATGAAGGTTTTAGAAAAAAGTTTACGCCGCCGCCGCCGTCGCCTTGGCCGTCGCCGTCGCCGGATTGCTATACCTATGTCTCGCCTTCAGCGACTTTCGTCGCAGGCGAGACAAAAAGAAACGACTGTTTTAATTTGTTCAGAAGTTGACAAAAACATCTAAAAGTTATCCATTTCTCATAGAAATATTGAACTTGCCGACAAAACGTTGCGAAGTAGTTTGATAGAAATGTTTAGAATTTATGACATTTATGTAAACCCCTTCATACACGACTTTATAATAATGATCTTTATTACAAAACAATACAACAACACACAATGAATAATTCGATAAAATATAGATGACTCTCTGACCGGCGTGGCCCTATATCAATTCAACAGATTGTTTCAGAAAGCAGGGACTATATATTAGCTATATATAGTCCCTGCAGAAAGGTACCGGTAAAAGGGTTAAGTTGGGATTTAGAATGAAATTTATTTTTTGAAACTGGTTGAAATTTTTTAAATTTGGGAAGTTTTGATGGATAAGGCAAATCTGTAAAATAAGACAAGCCCCTTCATCTGTGTAAAATTCTTTATGAATGTAATGTAATACTTGTATATTTGTGATACAATTCCTAGTGTATTGATTAACCCTTTTCCCATACAAGTTTGTTAAGCATTTAAAACATTAGCTAAATATTCCTATTGTAACTCAACAATTTTGATTTTCCCCTGATAAACAGTTGGATCAACACAGGGGAATACATTGCGGTAACTATATCTACGTCACAACACAGCGATCTGTTCGATCGGTCATTCACCTCAACCATCTCGGTATAAAGATATTGATTAACAGAAAAATCATTGACATAACATAATTAACAGGACATCGACTTTACCCTTCTGTTAACCAGTTAACATGGTCAATCTGATTTATGAAAACTGATATTATGATACATAGTAAATTTTGTGACTTTCTTACACAAATGTTTGTAAAATCCCGACAACACATTTAGTGGTGGATCCAGACGGGACGACCCACAATTTTTCCATAAGGGGGGCCGGAACCATTTTTTTTAAACCCTAGGAATTTTAAATATTTTCCAACCAAAAAGGGGGCACCTGGATCCGCCACTGCTATATACGATACTGTCTATTAGTCTGCAACATTTGGCTATGTAAAGCTAGAGACATAAAATTACATTATATGTTTCTGGTAAAGTGATAGTGCAATTCTCATTATGAATGGTTATATGCACTGACGAGACGTAAGTGGTCGAATACACCGGATTTCCTGTTTACTAAATAAATAGGCTTACTACATACAAGAACGGTGTAAACTGTATCTATAACTATAAGCCTATACGCACTACCATATCTATTACTAACTATGTCAACTCAGAAGTATTTTTCCTCTATTGACCACACCATCGACAAAGTTTATGTCAGAGTAACACCTCCCTTTTTGTTATTTGCAGTTGAAAATAGTCTCAGTGTCAACACCTAGCAGCGAATATCATGACAAAGTAAGTTACTCCTACTCTATAGAAGTATGATGGGACTTTCAGGACCAGGAGACCAATTATCCGTTATTATGCTTAGACCAAGAACATCGTTGGTGAACATCGACGAGTGTACTTAGACCAGGAACAACGTTTGTGAACATCGATGAGTGTACTTCGACCAGGAACAACGTTTGTGAAAATCGATGAGTGTACTTAGACCAGGAACAACGTTTGTGAACATCGATGAAAGCACTTACACCAGGAACAACATTTGTGAACATCGATGAGTGCACTTAGACCAGGAACATCGTTTGTGAACACAGATAAGTGCACTTAGACCAGGGATAACGTTTGTGAACATCAACTGATGAGTGTGGTTGGACCTGGAATAACATTGGTGAACATCTATAATTATGCTGGGAATAAGGTAGACCCAGAATGAAAACAAACATTCCCATAAACAAACTGAATTTAGTGTTGCAAGTCTAGAAGTTGCTAAACCAAAGAAGCTGAACTTATTGAAAGATCTACTTAACAAAGCTAGCCAGTCAATCTAAAGTCCATGAATAACTGCCATTTTAGACATTTCTAGAACACTTCAAGATTTCATACAACATTATACCATGTCAAATGTACTTTTCTTTGTCAATTTCAGCCGTGAATTTAAGCATCATGTGCCATATTAAGTGATGTATTGTTTGCTATTTAGATGAATGTGCCATAATGTTTTTGTTTTCTTTTATTATTGTTGTGCATTAACTACGCAAATGATGTCATGAGTACTAACCCTTTTTAAATACTGTATAATCTTTTGCTCTGCATTTCTGGAGGGAGGGGTTCTAAGAATTTCTGGAGGGAATGGGTATTTCTCAAAGTAGTTAGTGAAATGTCATTTAAGGAAAATTTTAGCATTTGATTTTTTGTTGAAGAGTGAAATACACCTGTAAAATAATTTTAGAGTCAATTTATATGTAAAATTTAATTTCTTTTGGGAAATAAACATCATGCAGTGCAAATATGTACTTTAAATATACAATTTGTATAAAATTGTACATTTCTTACTGATACAGGCCAAACTTTTTGTTGTCATTGATTCTGTATTGGAAGTGTTTGACACA
>MJUU01028984.1:42115-53510 GCA_002080025.1 Modiolus philippinarum
AGGTTTCCAAGTTAATTCCTATGTTATTAGGTTTACAAGTTAAATTAAAGTGCTCTGTCATAAGGCTACAAAGTAAATTTTATGCCCTAAGGTTTTCATGTTTATTTTGACTACTTAGTTTGAAACCCCATTTTTTTCAATTTTTTAATAATTTGATTCCTTAAATTTTTGAACTAGAAAATATTTAGTAACCAAATCCTCAGTCCCAATTCAATTGTTAGATTTGTCAAGGTTTCAATACAAAATTTATAGATATATAAATGTATAGCATCTATAATAAAGACCTGTTTCTGGTGCTTTTACCAGCTTTGATCTCATTTTATTATTAAAGCTCTAACATAACAATTTATCCTTGGAATTTACCTTGGAATTTAACATAACAATTTAACCTTGGTATTTAACATAACAATTTAACCTTGGAATTTAACATATTAAACAATTTAACCTTGGAATTTAACATAACAATTTAAGTTTGGAATTTAACCTTGGAAACACTATGACAAAATTATGCCTATTTCTGCAAAGCCAGTAAAACACAGTTTTGGTAGTTATCTTCTTGAAGAACACCAAACTGCTGTTTCAGAGTGTGTGTGTACGAGAGGCAAATGATGTATGATGGGAAGTCTAGGTGTGCAAGAGTTTTTGAGAGAGGAGTAGTATGAGATACTACCATGATTATTGTAACTGTTGAGTGAATGATGGCATTTTTTGTTCAAGTCATTTTGATTTCGTAAAATTCATAATAATTTTGCAGCACATAATACAAGTACTATTGTGAGAATGAGAAGATAAAATACAAGTACTAATGTGAGAGTGAGAAGATAAAATACAGTCTATATATCTGAGAAATTTTTTGCTTTTATCAGGATAAGCCATACAAGGATATCCCGGTGACTAGTTTATTTGCAGATTATATGTAGGTAGTTAGTGATTCATACCACGTCGACCCGGTGAAAAATGTTGTCTTCTTGGACATTCATGTTGTAGCTGTAGAGAGTTGTGTTGATATGTTGATATTGTTACATTATATTGTGGTTACATGAAGAAGAGTATAACCCCGATTATAATGCCCAAATTTTATTTCAAAAATTCCTTAGGCCATGAAAAATTAATTTATTGGTTCTCAGGCCCTCCCTCATCTACTAGGATTGCTTGAAAGGAGCCCCATATTGACCCATTTTTGCCATTTCAATAAAATGAAAATAAAAAATCACTTCCCTAACTACGGTAAATTTTTGGTTGTTTAAGCTGCCTCGTCTATTTTGTGGCAAATAAAAATCCTTCCCTCATCAGTTTCAATGAAAAATGGCCCGAGAACCAATTAATCAACTTTGTATGGCCTTAAGACCACATATTTTGACAGTACATTTTCCTGTACTATTAAAGTCAGTACTATTGAGGTTGACAATTTTTCCAGTGGTTTTACACCTGCTTCATAATTTTAGCTCTTTTGTATTTCAGCTCTTGACAATTCTGTTTGGTAATTTTGTTACCGTATTATCCCCCTTTCAAAGTTAAGCTTAACTTTTAGCCTGAATTTCCCTTGACCTTTTGCTAAATAAGTCTATAAGTCAAATTTTGGCCTGTATGGTGGCATTATAATGAGGTTGTACTGTAAATGTGTATGTAAGAATTTTCACAGCAATACCTCTTTGTATGATTAAAAGATTCTGCTTTGGTAAATGAAATACAATTGTAAATCATCTTGTTTTTCCCTGTTTGTGTATATAAAATTTGGCTCCATTTAATTTACAATGAGAAAATCTTTGTTAATTTTTGTAAATAAATCCGGATTCGTAATTCAAAATGTAAGAAAATTTCATATTTTTTTTTAAGTTGAGGCCCTATTCATTAAATATCAAAATGTAAAGAAAGTTTTGTGTATCATAATTTTACAAATTTTGTTTCAAAAACATAAAAGTTGTGTGCTAGCTATAATAAGTTTGTATCTTATGCATAATGGAATCAGTACATAATATGGGTTTTGTAAGTGTTTATTACATAGAAATAAAATGTTGAAAAAAATAGAAGGGAGAAAGATAAGGCCATAATAAAAAAATATACTAGATTCTCATGCCGATTTTTTATCATTTTCTTTAAAATTTGCAGCATTTTTCAGTGTAATTGATAAAAAATAAGAAATAAAATCTGTCTGCCTGTCTTAATTTTTCAGAAAACCAATGGAGAATTTCAGAATATTTTTATAATGGCCTAACTAATACTAATTATGTTACTCAATACTTTTTTTTGCTTTATGTATGTTTGTTTTGCAACTGGGTTGCTTCATTGTTTTGCTCAGGGCGAATGTGGAATGCTTATAAGCATATAAACACACATTTGAGGATGAATTTATCCCGGTGGAATTCATCATATAAATTTTGTAATATTTACATATTTTATTTTGTTATTTTTTCATGCTAACAATCGGCCAGCTGGCACTAGAATAATTCTCACCATTAAATGTTAGAAGTATATATTAGCATTATAACACACGTGACAAAGCTTGTAAGAATTCCTACAACTATAGTATACATCTTTTTCAGTATTTGTAAGCATAAAATAACTAATCACCCCAGCCATATTTGTTTTTTGTTTAATAATAAATGAGATATTTCTCTCCAGATATGAAAAAAATTCACCATTCCCAATGTGTAAGCTAAACCTCTGACGCTAAATTTCACATAATCTATTTTAATTGATTTTAATGGCTTATTATTTTTTCCTCAGAATTAACAAAAAAAAAATAACAAAACAACATGATATTTGAATCCAAACAAAATAAATGTACAAATTCTCTTCAGTAAACGATGGCTTTGAACAAAAAGTACTTTCTTGGTATTGTACAGCATCAAATTTAGATAAAACATTAAACGTTTTATTTTAGCATATTGACTGCTCTGTTTTTACAAGTCGTTTTGGCAAAGTCCAATACTGTTCACAGTTCATACACAATAATTTTTGCAGCCACATAAATATGCTGTGATAGCTAGCCTTTATGTAAGAGGAATATTCTCAGCCATATTTTATTTTATGAATTTTCACATGTTTTGATTTGATCTCCACTGAAGAGACATAAGTTGTCGAAGTGGCCATATGCAGAAACTAAATTCATGATAATTTAAGTATTTTGTTAACATTTTCTGGGTTCTAAATGTTTATTGGATCGATTACCATCGTAAAGAATATTATCTATGCCTATGGTGCTAAAAGAACATAACCCTTAGAAGTCACAGTTTAAGCTCTTGCACACGAGTACTTCTATAGCAAATTATCAAATACGTCCCTCATTTTGTTAATATAGAGACATAAATCATTTGCTTTGATAATAGCACTATCACTTATTGACATTTTAATAACATTCACATGGTAGATTTAGTTTACACCAATTCAATTTTATTTTGATACAACTTCATATACACATAGATATTATTATTTATTTATTTTGGGTTTTGGGTTTTATATAATACTACTTGTATAAACTTTTCATCATCTCACTTTCATCAACACCCTTTTATTTTTCCTTAGTATTTATGAACCAAAAAACTTTGCCTTTCGTTAGACAAAATAGGCATTTGTTTGGAATAAACAGGAAAAAATAATGAGAATGTGAAGGTTTTTCATTCCAACAATGCATTAATTCTGTTTGGATAAAAATCTCTAAATATCCGGACATTCTATACAGCAGAATTAAAGTGAACCTTTTTGAACTAAGTTTTTTGTTGGGGGGGGGGGGGGGGGGNGTTTGTCTACTCTCATCTTAATACATAATCACTATTAACTTCTAACATACAATATAACATGAAGCTCTTGTGATAAATATCAGATGTATATTTTTGTTCTGGAATCTGGTACAATCATCATAAATTCCTTGCTAGATTCAGTTGTATCATATAATCAAATGTTTGTGCATGTGTGTGTGTGTTTTAATGTTTGTGAGATTTTACAATTGTAACTCATCAATAATATCTGGCATATATTGGTGCAACTTTACAGAAATCCGAAATTATTTAACATGGTAAATTATACGCATATTTAATGTGGGGAGAAAATTGAACTGTAATTTTCTCATGTAATTTTATTTTTGAAATCTATGAAAAGAATTATCAATAAACTGCTTTTGAACACTAAAGATATTTTAACTTGAACTTGACAGGCTTGGTATGATTAAGTCATTGTATGCTGATGGATTCCATTTGTTTTAATTACATGTACATTGATTCATCTACCCCATTCAAAACCACAACTTATTTTAGGAATTTTTTTCTGGTCCTTTAAATTATCAAATCAAGATAACATTAAACATCTACAATGGCCGAAAATTACAATCACAAGCCACAACCCACGAGGGAACTGCACCAGAAAAAATACACAACAGGCTAGAGACAAGCATGAATAACGATAGGAACTCTGGGATAGCGGGACTTGGTATCGGCACAAGCAAAAGCTAGCCGTAGGGTTAAACCAGTTTATGGGTACCCAAACCTTCCCTTTCTCTATCTTTAAGTTTAATCTGTCAGCTCTTTAATATCTTTCCATTGTTTATATGAATTTCACAGAAGAGGCAAACATTGTTGAAATGGCCATATGAAAAATGCATGGGTGTTCTGTGGAACACATTTGTCGCCTGCACTATATATATATATATATAAAGAATTCCTAATATATATTGAAGCATTCTCGCAAGTTTGGTTTGAAAGTACCAAGCGGTCTAGGAGGAGTTGCAGATAATGGTAAAAATTTTGGAGCCATACAGAAGGACGGACAGACAGACAGATGCAAGACGACGGATAGTGATCCCTATGTGTCGATCCTGCACCAGGTGCAGGCGACACAACAAGTGACTTTATTGCAATTTTGGCATTTCATCCTTTTAAGCTGAGCTGGAATATTTCTATATTTATGGAATGACTATAACCATTCAATGGGACAATGACCCAAATATAATGTAATTTAAGAATTTGGATGTCTGAACAGGAGACATGATAATGAAAGGATATGGAGTAAATGTACATCAGACAAAGTCTCTACAAATACATGGTCAAAGCTTGAAGTCACAATGAGGCCTTCAACAATGAGCTTTGCTCATACCTCACAGTACGTTCAAGACGGCCCCTAGCACTGGTTTGAGCGGAATTCTAATTGTCAAACAATGCTACATCCATGTCCTTTTCTGGTCATGGATACAGGATCGTCAACAAACATTAATTAAACTGGCAAAGTACTCTTACATGATATATGTGTTGCAGAAAATGCTTATGTTGAAGGCTTCATGGTGACTTCAAGAGGAAGAACAACCCTTTTGTAATAAAATGTAATTCTCTTATTGGACATGACACCACAGTATAGGATTGACCAATCAGATCACGGATTAGCGGAAGTATAATAATATGGTCAAACTTTGATGGCTCAAAAACACAAAGGACCAATGTTAATAGTTCAAACTAGAGGGGTGTTTGAGAATTCAAAGTAAAAAATCTGTTTAAACATGAATAAATGTACAACATATGGGTCGAGACATCAATGGTCTTCTAACTATTATGAGCCATTGAAGTTCAACCGTACAAATCATAAAGGAGCAAGGCAAGATCAGAATCACAGAAAAACTGCAAATGAGCAGAAAAATCACATTCCTGTATAATGTTTATATGATTACATTTCATGAATATTCATTTGAATTCCATCAGTTTGATAGGTGAACACCTATCACGTGGCATATCAATGTGAAGTTGCAATTCCCATGAAACACATTTGACCACGTGTTCACATGGCGGATGAATTTGTAAAAATAGAATTCCAATGTACATGATGTACTTTCCTGTAAATAAAGTTTTTTTTTCATATTTCGGGTTTACAATGTAATTATAAGAATTGAATGCATTATTTTGAAGTTTCATAGGGACTATGAAAGGGTTGACCGGGCGCACATTTTCAACATGAAGCGCTTCTGCGCTTCATTAAAAATGTGCTTCGGTCAACCCTTTCATATCCCAATGAAACTTCAAAATAATGCGTTCAATTCTTAAATGAACAGAAGTAAAGGGAATTAATAAATGAATAGACAGACAATGATAAAAACAAAAAGATTCCACATTTTAAAGCAAGCAGAAGCATATTAAACTAGAAGTGGGAGGAGTCATAAACGACAGCTAATCCCCTCATCAGCTGTCAAGAAATAATGGTCATAATAACTCTAATATAATTTAAAGATGTATGAATATCGAAGGTACATCCACTGATTATTGATGTGTAATACAAAGTATCACAAGTATGAACATTAACGGAAACTTTAACCTAAGTCAGTCAAGTGTAAAATGTAGGTCAAAGTGACCCAATTTTCATCTGAATTCTGATGCTGCAAGACTATCAAAGATGCATCCACTGACCAAAGATGATAGATGTGTCACTTACTGTGACACATGTAGTATCAGAAATGAACCTTAATGCAAACTTTAACCTGGGTCATTAAAGCATAAAATGTAGGTCAGAGTGACTAATTATCATCTGAAGCAGCATCAATCTCCAAGACACATCCACTGACCAAAGATGATTGATGTGCTACATGTAGTTTGTCAGATATGAACCTTGACTAAAACTTCAACCTGGGTCATTGAAGCATAAAATGTAGGCCAGAGTGACCCATTTATCATTTGAAGCAGCATCACTCTCCACTTCGCATCTACTGACCTACTAGGATGATTGATGTGCCACATGAAGTTCCTCAGATATGAACCATAACCAAAACTTTAATCTGAGTCATTGAAGCATGAAATGTAGGTCAGAGTGACCCAATTATCATCTGAAGCAGCATCACTCTCGAAAACGCATCCACTGACCAAAGATGATGATGTGTAACATGTAGCTTCTCAGATATGAACCTTAACGCAAACTTTTACTAGAGGTTGGACAAACAAACAGACACTGGGATGGACATATTAGCGAGATGCTATATCCCTTCCCATACTACTTTGGGTGAGGGGATAACAAACCAGAGGCTCCCAGGAGCCTGTATTGCTTACCTGACTTTCAGTTGCCACAATCAAACAAACATTGTAAGTTATACAGTTGATCTTCGAATAATTTTTAACATCGGTTTTGAAGTTGGGACATCAAAACCTATTTCGAAACCAAATTTCCTTGAAATCGGACAATGCTGAATTTTCCGGCCTTTTTTTTGGTGTCAATTTTGAAAATGGGGGTCAATGAAAAATTTTCAACACCGGTTTTAAAGTCGCAACATCAATATCTATTTCGAAACCAAATTTTGTTGAAATCGGACAATTGTTTAATTTTCCAGCCTTTTTTGGTGGCCAATTTGCAAATGGTGGTCAACAAACAATTTTCAACACCAATTTTGAATTTTCACTTAACCTTTATTAGTCCCCACTGGCGATAGCCAAAGGGGATTTTAGGTTTGCACTCCCTCCGTCCATCTGTCCGTCAGTCCAGCATCAGTTTTCTGCATTTTTTCCTAAACCATTGCAGGTCTTGATCTAATATTCGGTATGTGAGTCTACCTCACTAAGTTACAGAACAAGTTTAAGTTTGGTTACGGTCCACTGATTTTTGACAGAGTTATGAGCCTTGGACTTAGAAAATTTTAGTAAAATATCAGTTTTCCACACCTTTTTTTTCTAAACCATTGCAGGTATTGATCTAATATTTGGTATGTGGGTCTACATCAATGAGTTACAGAACAAGTTAAAGTTTGGTTCCAGTCCACTGATTTTTGACAGAGTATGGGCCTTTGACTTAGAAAATTTAAGTAAAATATCAGTTTTCCGCACTTTTTTTCTAAATAATTGCCGGTATTGAAATTATATTTGGTATGTGAGTCTACCTAAATGAGTTACAGAATAAGTTTGAGTTTGGTTCCGGTCCACTGATTTTTGAAGTAGTTATGGTCATGTTTTCAGATTTTCTTAAAAATTGCACGGTAGGTAGATCTCATCATGCTGATCATTTTTACCCTCAGTCAGTCCGATTTTTGATATCAATGGTTTTCGAGTTATTGTCCAAAAACTGCAATTAACCCCTGCATTCTATTTTTAGCAATGTCGGCCATGTTGTTCACCTGCCACCTAATCGAACACAATTTTGAGAAGCCATACTCTGGTGATGATTCATGCCAAGATTGGTTACATTTAGCCCAGTGGTTTTAGAGGAGAAGATTTTTGAAATTGTTGACAGACGGATGGACGACAGATGACGCACACATAGTGATGGCAAATGCTCACATGGCCTTTTAGGCTAGGTGAGCTAAAAAGAATAGGGGGGTTGGATGAGATACTATCAACATGATCAATAAACTTGATAGATATTACTCAAGCTTTTTTACCTGAAAGAAAACATAAGTGGTTGATTTCTTTTATATTTTTTTTAATCATATAAAAACCTTATAGGTTTGCTGCCTTACTTGAAAACTGCAATCTTCTTCTCCATAATATAAAATTATGCTACATATCCATTAACAATAAATAACATCCCTCAATTCAATAAGTAATTTTGTGTGAATAGTATTCTTGAAAACTATTGTCTACCTCTCATTTGAACTGATAAATTCACATAAAAAAGTACCTATTACACTATCACATGCATTCCATTAAAATATTCCAGGTTAATATTGCACTTTTCAATTCTTAAGAACAGTGGGTCATTACGGTTGTGACTCGATACTTTCCTTTACATTTGGTGAGAAACTAATTTACAACGAGTCAATGATTTGTTTTACCTGATGTCGGCCAATTCCTATGTTCTACCATAGGCGAATTCCAGTTTTAGATCCGATTTATCTGAAGTCGACCACTTCCTGTGCTCTTCCAACACAAGTAATTCCACTAGATCTGCTAGTTGAACTCCCTAATATAGCTTTGGCAAATTGGAACAGACTTGGTATAGCTTCCTTTCAAATCACGAATTTAATCTTAATTCCTGGCGTAAATCTTTAGCAACGTGGAAAGATAAATATTTAGTCACATTATGGATTTGTACAATTCCAGCCTGTCCACCACTGGCAACAAACATACATGATTCTAAATTTGGATTGACTTCAACCTGCAAATTGAGAAAATTTTTAATATGGTATTTGTGAAATTGAAATAATGTACAGATACTGTCTGTTCCACCTTTGTCACTAAAATCTTTTTGATTTGTTTATTTTTCTATGTTTTAATTCTTGCTAATTCTTATCCCACTAAAAAGCTTCAATTACATTTATATATTGGTGTTGCTTGTTGACTGATAAACTACTGATATTCAATTGCTAAACTACTGATATTCTATTGCTGATATTCTATTGCTAAACTACTGATATTCTATTGCTAAACTACTGATATTCTATTGCTAAACTTCTGATATTCTATTGCTAAACTACTGATATTCTATAGCTAAACTTCTGATATTCTATTTCTAAACTTCTACTGATATTCTATTGCTAAACTACTGATATTCTATTGCTAAACTACTGATATTCAATTGTTAAACTACTGATATTCTATTGCTAAACTACTGATATGCTATTGCTGATATTCTATTGCTAAACTTCTGATATTCTATTGCTAAACTACTGATATTCTATTGCTAAACTACTGATATTCAATTGCTAAACTTCTGATATTCTATTGCTAAACTTATGATATTCTATTGCTAAACTACTGATATTCTATTGCTAAACTAATGATATTTTATTGCTAAACTTCTGATATTCTATTGCTAAACTTCTGATATTCTACTGCTAAACTACTGATATTCTAATCTGATCTTACAATTGAAATTCTTATAATACAAAATAAGCTGTAATTCAGCCTTGTCACAAATTAAATTTTATACACTTCCTAAAACTATGGGATGATATGAACCAACATGTGGTGTATTTGTAATGATATTTGTGTCTGTATGATATATGATGCCCAGAATGACGCATGCTGACAGCTGAACTGAAAGCAGTGAAACAAGAGATCTGTTTTACCCATTTTTTCACAAGCTAGTAGTTCCATACCAATTAAAGGGAAGTTTTTACCTTGTTAGAGTAGTTTTGCAATGTGTATATAAACAAGAGGCTCTCTAGAGCCTGTATCGCTCACCTGGACCATATTAAATATATAAATTCAAATGAACTTCTATGTTAAAGGGTCTCGTTTTCAAACTATGTAAACAAACATTTATGTTATATGATCAAACTATTTTTCCTATTGCCTGCCATCTTGGATAAGGGATGGATATGCAGGACACAATTTTAAAGAAAATTAAGTGTTGTGCCAAAGTTTATTTCCAATTGGCCAAATGGTTTTAAAGAAGAAGATCTTTGAATGTACTCCAATATTAAACTATGTTTCCCGTTGGTAGCCAATTTGCATAAGGTGCAGACTTGAGGTACATCTGTTTTGAAGGGGGACCATATAAGATGCATTGTGATTAAGTTTTATTCTAACTAGCAAAGTTGTTTCAGATAAAAAATTCTTTAGGTGCTCTTTCCATGCAGTCCAGTAATAAATCAAGTTCCCCGCAGATGGCCATGTTGGATGATATATAGGCACCAAAGTCACAATACTTAGTCAGCACCTCATAAGCATCATACATGCCATGTAGTAATCAAATTCATCTGTGGTTCTCAAGGTTAGTTTCATCACATGATCATTAAAGGCTTTATTTAACAAAGAAAAATTATGCATGTTGTGAGGCCAAGAAACTGCTCAATAATTCATGTTGGCAAAGCATATAGTACAGTGACCAATCAAAACCATCCAAGCCAAACAAAATACATTGTTATATAGAAAAATAATTGTAACATGAAATAAGGTAAAGATTAAGAAAGTATTTTTGCAAAAAATTGTAAAAATTTGTACAAAAACACTGTTTTTGCTCTTAATTATAAATAAAAATATTTGTTTTAAGAAAGCCACAGCAGGGAATTTCTCTAACACTTATGGGAGAAAAATTAACCAAAGAAGATTTGAACACAGAATTTAAAGGGAAATAACCAATAAACCATATGGCATTGAAAACAAAAAAAAAATATGGTGAAAATCAATCAACCTTTGGATTTTCTTCAAAATTTCGGAGTATGTACATCTTGATATGCTGAACATTTTTACAATTTACACTTCATCTCTATCTGTTGCAGTTTTTGAAATAAAAAATTTAATATGCATTAATTTTGAAAAATTTACGGAAAAAGGGCTATAACTCTAAGATGGGTTTTCCGATTTTCTTCAAAATTGCAGAGCAGATAGATCTCGGCATTCTGAACAATTTTAATCCAGTCAGATTTTTGATATCTGCATCAGTTTACGAGTTATTTGCCAAAAACAGCAATTTACCACTATGTTCTATTTTTAGTAACAGCGGCCATGTTGTTAGGCCCTCGGACTAACCGAACACATTTTTTAAACTACATACC
>MJUU01028984.1:55987-73107 GCA_002080025.1 Modiolus philippinarum
CTGATCGAAATCCGATGAATAATAAAGATTTCAAATATTTGGAAAAATTACAATTTTGGCCCCTTTGACTCCTTGTAGCTCGAAAACGGTAATAGCTATGCAAAATCCACTGACATACTACCGACAGCTTACATCAAGAGGAATCCAAAGAAAAAAATCCTATTGAAATCCAATGAAAATAAAATAAAGATTTCACATATTTTGAAAATTTGCAATTTTGGCCCCTTTGACCACTTGTAGCTCCGAAACCGTGAGAGCTATGCAAAATCCATTGACATAGTACTGAAAGCTTATATCAGGAGGAATTTAAAGGAAAAAATTCCCGCCGAAATCCGGTGAAAAATAAAGATTTCACATATTTCGAAAATTTGCAATTTTGGCCCCTTTGACCCCTTGTAGCTCGGAAACGGTAAGAGCTACGAAAAATCCTTTGACATTACACTGAAAGCTTATATCAAGAGGAATTCAAAGAAAAAAATTCCATCAAAATCTGTTGAAAAATAAAAATGTTAGGTTTTCTGTAAATTTACAATTTTGGCCCCCTTCGGCCCCTCATAGCTCGGAAACGGTAAGAGCTACACCAAATCCATTGACAAAGTAATGAAAGCTTACATCAAGAGGAATCCAAAGAAAAAAATCCCATGGAAATCCGATGAAAAATAAAAAATTCATGTAATCTGCATGTTTGCAATTTTTGCCCTGTTTGGACCCTCATAACTCGGAAAGGAAACAAATTATCAAAAATCTGATGCTGCAGAGCCTATTTATTTTTCATAAGGAATCTATTGCAAAAAACGGCACCAAAATCGGACTAAAAATAAAAAAATAAAATTTTTAAACTTCGCCCCTTTTGGACCCCATTTATCTCATGAACGGTACATGCAACGTGAAATCCGTTGACATAATACTGATTGGAAATTATCTCAGGAGCACACTGAATGAAACCCCATCAAAATCCAATAATTAATAAAAATTCTACAGCTAAATAGGTGAAAACACCCAATTTTGCCTTTTTGGCCCCTATTTTAAAAACGGGAGGGGCCATAATAACCAAAACCAATCCACACCTTCCTTTTGTGCCAAGGAACATTGTGTTAAAATTTCATAAGGATTGATCAACTTGAACTTGAGTTATTGGCAAAAACTTAAAGTGTCTACAGACAACGATGCCGACGACAGCGCCATACCATTATACGACCACAAAATTTTTTTGCGGTCGTATAAAAAGGTGCAGAGCAGCCATGTTTCTATTTTGAAGGGACCAACCAAGGACCATTGTTTGGTTGTAATTGAACGAGTAGTTTTAGAGAATTGGATCTCAGAATGCGTTTTCATTACTTCACTGTTTTTCTAGGGTATGTGGCAGACATGCCAGATACCTTTTATTCAGGAAGACCATTCAAGACCATTTTTACTAAAATTGATTCTAACTTGTCTAGAAGATTCACGGATGATCCTTGAATTTTATTCAACAGAGTCCAATGGTATAATATGTCATCCACTGGTGGCCATCTTTGATGATGTATGGACCTGCAAGATACCTTGTTTTTAAGGGCATCATTTTATGACCATTTTAATAATGTTTGGTTAAAATAAAACAAGTGCTTAGCAGTTTCTGAGAAGATGTTGGATACCTTTATGAAAAGATCATCAGAGGACCATACATACTATATTTTGTTCTAAACGACAAGTAGTTTCATAGAAGATCTTAAAAAGTATTTTCTGTAAATTCTTATATTAAACAATTTTGTGAATTTGAGATGACATGAGATGCAGCCTGCAATGGTGCTGCATGCACAGGATGCAACTTTTAAAGGAATTGTGACAAGGCAATTTGATTCTAGTAGGCCCAGTGGTTTCAGAAAACCTTATTTGATTGGATGACAAGTGATGGCAAAAGCTCATCATGGCTATAGTCAATGTCAATAGAACAGAAAGTCTTCAGATTGTAAAAATATATGAATAATGAGACACTACAGGGTAAACATTTAGCTCCAAAATCCTTTTGAACAAATCTGACAGACTCATATATTGAAACATCTTATAAGGAGTCAAAATCTGATAAAAATTTTAGACAGTATTGTGTAACTCTTTTGGTCATAGATTAATCATATACTTTATTAAGTAATATTGCATATTATACACGGACATCAAATGATCAATGCTATGTAGAGAAAAGTTTGGAGGAACCTTACAAAATAGTAAACAAAGCTCTTTTTGGTGTTGTGTGATGTTATGAAGCATAGATTTTAAATATTAAGAATGTCATCATACCATAGCAAGATTAACATGTTATGAAGCAAAATAACTTTTCATTCTGTCATCATTTGTGACTCTAGAGCATTTCGCAGTAAGGGGGGGGGCAAACATTCTAAATCGATTATTAGATAATAAATTGAGAATTTATTTTTTAAAATTAAAAAGGAATCGTCGGAGGGTATGATGACATTCTTAGATTTTTTTTTTATTTGTGCTTTAAAACAGCAAGGCACCAAAAAAGAGCTTTGTTTACCATTTTTCAAGGTTCCGCAAAATCATATCTGGACGTTCCTCTAAACTTTTTCTGGTCATAGCATTGGCTGTGATTTAGATTGATTGGTGGCCGTGTCATAGGAAATATAATCTATAACTTTTTCAAAACTGTCATAAATGTATAATAATCATAATCAAAAACCATATATAGATTAATACCATGAAATTTCTATACACATACATCAAAAATTGATGACAACCAGCACATGTCATATGCTTTTTATAACAATAAAAATCTGACATTTAAAAAGGTACAATGTAAAGCAGATACCCTCACCTACAAACCAAGAAAAAAAAGGGTTACTCTGGAAATTATATGTCATCTCTCCCTTAATCAGCACAAACTGTTGGGGAAGGGGTTGTCAATCTCTTGAACAAGCATTTCAGTGGCGGACTTAAGGGCCCCCCCCCCTCCCACAGGTTGGAAAATATTAAAAATTCCTATGGTTTTTCGGAAAATTGGGTTCCGGGTCCCCTTTTTGAAAAATTATGGATAGTCCCCCATCCCCCCCAGCCAAAAGTCTGGATCTGCAACTGCATTTACCATTAGAGGCTAGCTGGCCATTTTACAGCTTGTATGAATTAAAATATGGAATAATTTAGATTTATTTGGCATATGACCTTGCAAAAATGCCTATGAAATCAGTGTCAGACTAATTTCAAACAGAAAGGAGGGACTTGCAACCTCCCCTCTGTTCATTTCCCAAGAACTTAAACACTTTAATTGTTAATATTTCCATTGATAGATCTATTTCTCATTATTTGTCACATTGTGCCTCAGGAAATAGTAACAATTTGAATAATTTGTACATTTCCCATTTCCCCCAAAAAAATTCTTTCATGTGCAATGTTTAAGTATATATTAAATTCAGGAAAATCAATTTAAATAAATATACACATAAATAACCTACATTTACTTACAACTTGTACAGTAATATTGTACTAAATATTTATTCACAGTCACAGCTGATCCAGTTCAACAGTTTATAAAAGTTTTATAGCCTGGGGATATATTGGTCATCAAGTCCATTTAAAACTAATCACATCTCATGTTACAATTCAATGTTTGAGTAAATACCTGAATTTTCACCTATTAAAGGTGTACAAACATCTATTTCATGCCCATCACTAGGATCATTCTCACTAGCCATGTTTGTTTACATCCTACTATTCTTGAATTACCCCTATTTTTTCACTTTGAACTATTCCATCTATTTTATTAGTTCAGTCCATTTGGCTGATTGGGATGTGACAAATAGAGTTATCTCCCTTATTTCATATAAAATAGTTTTCATAAGAAAATGACTTATTTGCATTACATTTTCTTTAAAGAAAAAGAAAAGCAATTGGCTGTCCCCAGCTTGTACAGTTACAACCATGTAAACTCTGTCCAGTAAAAAATTAAAACTGCAAAATAAACATCAAGCACATTATCTCCATTTATTTCAATAAAAAACTAATTCATATGGCTCTTTTAATTCAACTTGAAGAAAAAAATCGAAATGGTACCAGGGTGCCCGAGAGGATATGCAGCTTCATGCAAATATTACGTGACCAAGTTAATGTGGAGACCTAAATATTTCTAAAATTGTCTATTTTCTTTCCTACCTATATCCAATTTTTTAAGAATTCAAGAAGGTATATTTAAGTTTCATTGTCTTGACTTTTCAATTTATTAATATATTTTCTGTCACTGTGACCTTGACCTTTGACCTACTTTATCTCAAATCAATAGAGTTCTAACCCTCCTAATATCCAACAATATATCAAAGTTTAATTCATTTCAAATGGATGAAAACTTTTTGAGTTATAGTCTGGTAACTAATTTTTCTGAAATTTTCAAACTATTTTTAGTCACTGTGACCTTGACCTTTGACCTACTTTCAATGTGGAGACCTAAATATTTCTAAAATTGTCTATTTTCTTTCCTACCTATATCCAATTTTTTAAGAATTCAAGACGGTATATTTAAGTTCCATTGTCTTGACATTTCAATTTATTAATATATTTTCTGTCACTGTGACCTTGATATTTGACCTACTTTATCTCAAATCAATAGAGTTCTAACCCTCCTAATATCCAACAATATATCAAAGTTTAATTCATTTCAAATGGATGAAAACTTTTTGAGTTATAGTCTGGAAACTAATTTTTCTGAAATTTTCAAACTATTTTTAGTCACTATGACCTTGACCTTTGACCTACTTTCTCAAAAATCAATAAGGTTCTTCTGCTACTAGTACCCAACAATATATGCAAGTATGATTTCAATTGGGTGTAGAATTTTTGAGTTTTCATCTGGAAACCAAATGTTTCTGAAATTTTCAATCTATTTTATGTCACTGTGATCTTGACCTATGACCTACTTTCTCCAACATCAATAGGGTTTCTCTCCTCCTGGTATCCAACAACATAACCAAGTTTCATTTCAGTCGGATGTGAACTTTTTCAGTTATCATCAAGAAACCAAATTTTTTCTGAAATTTTCAGTCCAATTATGGTCAGTTAGACCTTGATCTTTGACCTACTTTCTTCAAAATCAATAGGGTTCTTCCCTCCTGGTCTCCAACTATATATCCAAGTTTCATGTCATCCCAAACACTGTTACATCATGTAAGTTCCATAATGATACTCCATGTTGAACTGCAGAGGGCTAAAAGAATAATGTAATCAAAATTTTCTGAACGCAAAAAAAAAAAAATATCTAAGTCTGTCAAACTGGAATTTGGCATGGGAGAGACCCCGAAATTTGTTACATTGAATAGGTTCCCATACTGATACTCTATGCCAAATTGCAGAAGGATGGAATATATGCTTCCTGAGAAAAAATGTGACAAAAATTTTTTTGTGACACCAATGCCAGACAACGGATGCAAGAAGACAGATAGTGATCCCTATATGTTACCACTGCATGAGTACAAGTGACACAATCAATAAACAAGAGGTAACTCATACATAGGGAATCTATGAAAAGTCAAAGTCAAATTATCTCCCCTTTCTGGTTTTGACAATAATTTTATTCCTTCATGCACATCTAAATATAGTGTTCTTCCTTTGTGTAAAGTTTCATCAAAATCCTTTCAGTGATTTTAGAGGAGTTGCGCTTACGAGGTAACCAATACATAGGGAATCTACGAAAAGTCGAAGTCAATTTGTCTCCCCTTCCTGGTTTCCGACAATAATTATATTCCTTCATGCACATCTCCATATAGTGTCCTTTCTTTGTGTAAAGTTTCATCAAAATCCTTTTGGTAGTTTAAAAGGAGTTGTGCTTACGAGGTAACCCATACATAGGAAATCTATGAAAAGTCAAAGTCAAATTATCTCCCCTTGCTGGTTTTGGACAAAAATTATATTCCTTCATGCACATCTCCATATAGTGTCCTTCCTTTGTGTAAAGTTTCATCAAAATTCTTCCAGTGGTTTAAGAGAAGTTGTGCTTACGAGGTAACCCATATATAGGGAATCTATGAAAAGTCAAAGTCAAATTATCTCCCCTTGCTGGTTTTGGACAATAATTATATTCCTTCATGCACATCTCCATACAGTGTCCTTCCTTTGTGTAAAGATTCATCAAAATCCTTCCTGTGGTTTAAAGGAGTTGTGCTTACAAGAAGTGTGGACAGACGGACAGACAGACAGGGTGATTATTATATACCCCCCAAACTTTGTTTGCAGGGGGTATAATAAATAAATAAAATATAAACAAGATTGCTAGGCGTAGCTATGTCCCCCGCCGCCGCAGTAAAGGCGATAAAGTCCCATAACTCAAGTAAAAATTTGCGAATCAAAATGGCGGCAAGATATGATCAACTGCATTAGGTGGCAAACAGCTAAGCAAAATCCCTTAATTGGATTTTGAAGAGATGTGTTGACAAAGTCTTCCTATGTTATAGTATGCATTAAGTCGATAAAGTCCCATAACTCCCGAAAATTTGTCCAATCGAAATGGCAGCATAATATGATCAAGTACATATGGTGGCAAATGTTCAAACTAAATTTCAGCATAATCCGTTCAGTGGTTTCCGAGGAGTTGCGCCCACAAATTGTTCCTAAGCTGTAGCAAGCATTAAGTGGATAAAGTCCCATTACTCCTGTAAAATTTGACCAATCAAAATGGCGATGCGATATGATCTTGTACATATGGTGACTAACAATCCTATTAAATTATCATGAATTTGGACTAGCAGTTTCTGAGGAGTTGCGTCCACAAGATTTGCCATTGTATAACATTGGGAAATAATCAAAGTCCCATAACTCCCACAAAATTTGACGAATCAAAATGGAGATGCGATACGATCTAGTACTAGTGGTGACTAACAATCCTGTAAAATTTGAAGGAATTCGGACTAGCAGTTTCTGAGGTGTTGCGTCCACAAGATTTGCCATTGTATAACAATGTGGAAATAATCAAAGTCCCATAACTCCCACAAAATTCTACGATTCAAAATGGCAATGCGATATGATCTAGTACATATGGTGACTAACAATCCTGTAAAATTTGAAGGAATTCTGGCGAGCGGTTTCTGAGGTGTTGCGTCCACAAGATTTGCCATTGTATAACATTGGGAAATAATCAAAGTCCCATAACTCCCACAAAATTTGACGAATCAAAATGGCGATGCGATATGATCTAGTACTAATGGTGACTAACAATCCTGTAAAATTTGAATGAATTCTGACCAGTGGTTTCTGAGGAGTTGGGCCCACAAAAAACGTGACACACGGACACATGCGTTGCGGCGGGGGACAATTAATGAATACCTCCCTCAAAAAATGTGTTAAGATAATTGTATTGCTGTATGTTAAAGGGAAATAATCTTAATCTAAACACTTTGACATTTTAAGCTACTTTAATAGGAAAAAGAAGGGAAACAGGGAATGTGTCAAAGAGACAACGACCCAAAGGGGAGTAATAACAACTCAAAGCCACCATAAGATCTTCAATAAACATGTTTTAAATTAAAAATAAATTTCAATAATATAAAGAATATTTACAAGTGAAGTGCATACATGTGAATGGAATCTTACATATTCTTGTCTTGAAAAGAAAAAAAAGGATTTTACATCCACACAAGTTGCTAAAATGCAAATATTACCTGCAAGTAAACATTCAATGTCCCATTCTCTATAAAAAATTGTCATAATCTTATTACTTCTATAATAAAAGATACAATTTAAAGAATATTTCCTTATACAAATCAAGATGTCTTTATTTTGTACTTATGAATTAGGTAATAGAGACATCCTTCCCTGGATTTGATGTTTGCAGAACAACACTATGCAATAAAAAATTCATTTAATTTTTTTCAAAACATTGTAAAAATAACAACTTTTAGAAATGTTATACCATTTGGTTCATAGCTAAAAAATTCAAGTGTCGGAAAACAGGGACTAGTCAATAAGAAAACCTAAAAATTGCCTATAAACCTGCATTTTCAATGAGCCCTTATAAATTTACTGTCAACAAATAAAACATGTTTAGATTAAAATTATCTCCCTTTAATTAAGAGCTGTATAGTGTTGGCTAGACCTTTTTTTTATTTAAATGAGACAAAAAAAAGGACAAAAATTTCTAATTTTACAACAAGATTGCTACATGTAGCTATGTCCCCCAATGCTGCAGTAATGCCCCAACGCTGCAGTAAAGTCGATAAAGTCCCATAACTCATGTAAAATTTTACGAATCAAAATGGTGAAAGGATATGATCAAATGCATTAGGTGGAAAACAGCCACGCAAAATTTCAGCAAAATCCATAAAGTCTTCCTATGTTGTAGTATGCATTAAGTCGATAAAGTCCCATAACTCCCATAAAATTTGTTGAATAAAAATGGCGGCATAATATGATCAAGCAAATATGGTGGCAAATGTTCAAACAAAATTTCAGCATAAATCCGTTCAGTGGTTTCCGAGGAGTAATACGCCCACAAAGTGTTCCTAAGCTGTAGCATGCATTAAGTAGATGAAGTCCCATATGTCAAATCAAAATTGCGGCATGATATGATCAACTACAGTTGGTGACAAACTATCACACAAAATTTCAGCAAAATCTGTCCAGTGGTGTAAGAGGAGTTGCCCCCACAAAAAGGTGTGACACACAGACGCAGCCATTACTATGTCCCTCTGTCGCGTTGC
This sequence comes from Modiolus philippinarum, assembly GCA_002080025.1. Taxonomy (NCBI): domain Eukaryota; kingdom Metazoa; phylum Mollusca; class Bivalvia; order Mytilida; family Modiolidae; genus Modiolus; species Modiolus philippinarum. The sequence goes on from MJUU01028984.1 coordinate 64,657, forward strand.
AGCGGGGGACAATAAATTGCTCTGATCTAGTACATATGGAGACTAATAATCCTGGAAAAATTTGAAGGAAATCTGAGTAGTGGTTTTTGAGGAGTTACGTCCACAAGATCTGTCATTGTATAACATTGTTAAATTTTTAAAGTCCAATAGCCCCTACAATATTTGACGAATCAAAATGGCGATGCGATATGATCTAGTACATATGGCGACTAACAATCCTGTAAAATTAAAATGAATTTGGACTAGCAGTTTCTGAGGAGTTGTGTCCACAAGATTTGCCATTGTATAACAATGTGGAAATAATCAAAGTCCCATAACTCCCACAAAATTTGACGAATAAACATAGGTAATCAACGATTACAAAGTTCACCTCGTTATGGCACATTGTCAGAGATGCATGCATATGCAAGTTTTAACCTTGATATGGGATGTTGTCTCCTTGACATTTACCCCATTTCCTTTCTTTTTCATGATCCTTACATGTACTGTGACTGAGATCTGAACTCTTCAGTAAATTTGGATGCAAGTCAATCAAGAAGAAAATATAGGTCAAAGTGACCCAATTTTTCCTGGATGCTGACCTTCCGTCAGAGATGCATGCATATGCAAGGTTACATGATCCTAGCATGTATAGTGACTGAGATCAGAATGCAGACCTAAAATTGAATGAAAGTCATTCAAACAGAAAATATAGGTCAAAATGACCTAATTTTGCCAGGATGCTGACCTACCATCAGAGATGCATGCATATGCAAGGTTACATGAACCTACCATATATCCTGACTGAGATCTGAACTCGGACGTAAACTTGAATGTTAGTTGTTCAAGCGGAAAATATAGGTAAAAGTGACCTAATTTTGACTGGATGCTGACCTACCATCAGAGATGCATGCATATGCAAGATTATATGATCCTACCATGTATAGTGACTGAGATCTGAACTCGGATGTAAACTTGAATGTAAGTCGTTCAAGCGGAAAATATAGGTCAAAGTGACCTAATTTTGACTGGATGCTGACCTACCATCAGAGATGCATGCATATGCAACGTTACATGATCCTAGCATGTATAGTAACTGAGATCTGAACTCGGACGTAAACTTGAATGTAAGTCATTCAAGCAGAAAATATAGGTCAAAGTGACCTAATTTTGACTGGATGCTGACCTACCATTAGAGATGCATGCATATGCAACTTTACATGATCCTAGCATGTATAGTGACTGAGATCTGAACTCGGACGTAACTTGAATGTAAGTCATTCAAGTGGAAAATATAGGTCAAAGAGACCTTATTTCCTGAGGCTGTGAGATAGCCCAAGATGCATATGTATACAAAGTTTGATGATCCTACCCCTCATAGTTACCAAGATATATACTTAAATGCGGACGCGGATGCCAGGGGAACTCTAATTGTCCCCCTCAACTTCGTTGAGGCAAACTAAAAATGGTGATGCGATATGATCTAGTACTAATGGTGACTAACAATCCTGTAAAATTTGAATGAATTCTGACCAGTGGTTTCTGAGGAGTTGTGTTTACAAGATTTGCCATTGTATAACAATGTGGAAATAATCAAAGTCCTATAACTCCCACAAAATTTGACGAATCAAAATGGCCATGGGATATGATCTATTACCAATGATGACTAAAAATCCTGTAAAATTTGAATGAATTCTGATCAGCAGTTTCTGAGGAGTTGCGTCCACAAAAAACGTCACAAACGGACGCACGGATGCACAGACACAGACCATTACTATGTCCCTCCGTCATGTCGGTTTGCGGCGGGGGACAATTAGCAGTTTATATATTTGATTGGATTTAACAGGAATGACTAATATTTATAGCAATGCTTTTTTGTGAAGTGTTTTCCCCAGATTAACAAAAATCTAAACCTGCAGCAGCAGGTTTTCTGTTCCAATGTCCCATACATAGCTTACAGTGCTATGTATGGGACATTGGATTACATTTACATATATCTTCCAGATTCTTAACTGAAAAAAAAAATATATGTCATCTACTGACCATTATCTGTTTATGCTTATTATAAAGAACACATTTTCCATATGAAAAATAACAAGATTGTCAAATGTCACATGGAGTCCCATTTTATCACATTAAACCTTTTCTAAAGAGATATTTTAAGGTCATTTTACTTTACATGAAGTGCTAATATCCTTGATAAATATTTCCACTTATAGAGACAAACTTCACATAGCATGAACACAAGTAGTTTGTACTGACTAAGGATAAGTTACTACAGGTACAGGAAATCAGTTGGTAAACTGCATGTCCCGATATTCCTTCTGTTCTTTGGTGCTTCACATTTCTGATAATATAGGGAATCAAAGAAAAGTAATATGGCACTGAAGAAGAAACTTGATCTAGGGACTTGTCTGTCCTCAGCCTCTACTGCTTACCAAGACTATTTCTAACAGACAGTCCAAAAAAGCCTTGCGTTCATGTATGATTCCCTTTCAAAAAAGCCATCAAGCCATTGAGGTTGGTATTAAATGAATGATGGAATATAAGCTACTAGAGAAGGGTAATGACAAAACATGAAAAAACTGCGAAGTAAAGTTAAAATCTAAAAACATAAGCATGAAATGAAGACATAATATAGTTAATTTTAGATGGCCCGAACTTCAATAATTAGAGCCCCATTGATATATATAACCCTTTTTGTGGTAACAATTGTTCAAGTTCAAATATTAGTTTGACCTGGAAAGCTCGAACTCTTTGGTTCCTTGGGTATTCGAGCCATGGAAGTTTGACTGTAGTTCAGTAATAATTGGTCTTGTAATTTCATAAAAAAATAAACTCAAAATGTATTTTCCTCAAGGACCATTGTGAACATTAATATATCCCCTGCAAGATTCTGTTTTGCATTAATGGCATGGGTCCAAACCCATTTTGGTATTTGAAGTCAAGAGATGTTGCCAGCTTTATAAGGCAAGCAATATCAAAACTTGGCAGGACAAATGGTTTTGTGGCATTTTTTCTGCATATTTTACATCATTTACACACAGAAGACAAATTCTTCATTTATTTCACAAATTCAAAATAAAGTCAATTTACTAATAATACAAACTGTTCTGGTCAAATAAAAAAAACATGCATAAAACTAGCCGAGCATGATCCAAATACTAGGTATATACACCCATAAATAAATAATTTAAAGGTTTATTAACATACCTTTTCATCATGCAGGTTTAAATACAAGTCATATATCGGTACACTTATTTTGGCGGCCATAAATTGACAGCTGCTATTGAAAGTCCAATAGTTCAGGATATTTTAAATCATATACCGTGACACATTTTTTATCATTGAAATTTAACTCCCCGTTAGTCAATAATAATAATACTTACGTATTTAAACAATTAATTTCCTATTGTCATCCGATTGACACAAAAATCATGTTGGGTACTTTTACACCATAAGCGATTTTACATCCTTTTTGAAAACAGTAAAAACTATAGGCAATACACATGTATTTTCTCTGTGTATTGTGGTTATATTGACTGTATTTATTGATTCTACCTGATCAGTTTACAATGTCAAGGGATTCAAAATTAGCATGTTGGAATGTTGTTTATTTTGTTTATTTCTGCTAGTATAAATGTTGACTTTTGAAAATTAACATTTTCTACTATTTAATAAAATACTGCAATTTTATTTTTTCTTTATCCCATTATTTTACCTTCCAGTCTAAGTGAAGTTTGGGTACTAATTTAAACACTTTGATAATCAAGCTCAGGCCTTTTGAAGGAAATTATAATTGAGATGGGGTGGGGGATGCAGGAACACAGATCAAAATTTCAGGGTTACCAACCCAATACATGTAGTTTTTTTTAGGTATAAGCAATAGGTATAATTAAGTTTAACACCCCAAAAAAAGGTAAAAATAAATAACTTGCATTCCTGCCTCTGGTACATCTTTTTCTGGAAAAGCCTTCAATTATTTTTCACAACTCTTTTCTGTTTACTATCTAATGTCTATTCTTTGCCTTTCTTGTTATAGTTTATAATTTTTCTCTAAGTCTTTCCAATGATCAGGTTGTACTGTACTACCAGGAAATGGACTTAACAAAATAAAATAGGTAAGGCCTTGTAAGGTTTAAAATTAGAATATTTTATGGGTGGATAACTAATCTTATGACTTCATCAAAGGTCGGGTAGATCAAATTTATATATACTATAATAATAATAAAACAAGGAATGCAGGCATTTCAATGTATTCCATTGTTTAATATTATCTTTAGGAACCAATTTAAGGAAAATTTCCCATTTAACCTTCTTTTCAAGTATCACTATTGTTATATATTCCTACCTGTCCAGAAAGCATGATTTACAGTCACGATAATTCATGTGAAAAAATTTAAAGTTCAGAATAGAAATCCATTTAAATATTTGTCAGTGATCAAGTCATATGAAACAATATTTAAAAGCCCAAAATAGAAATCTAAATAAAAATTCACATGCTGATACATTTATGCCATATTCTACAGAAAACACAGAAAAAAAAAACCACACAGATTCGATCAAGTCAGACCTCAATGGAAAACATATCTTATCAACAACAAGAATATCATGTACAGGTGAATAGGTACCCGCTGTGAAAATATTGATATGAAATTTCAAGATATAAGTTAAAAACTTTCANAAAAAAAAAAAAAAAAAAAAAAGTATGGACACAATGATGTGCCTCCTCTTTTTCCAAAATATATAAAAGGGAAGTTCTGAGCTCAAAAATCAATTCTATGGGTGCTAGGCAATCTTCTTGTAAAGTTTCATCCATTTTGAGGCACTTTAAATTTTCCTGCCATTTTCCAGTTTCCATGGCAACGGCAGCCATTTTGAAAATTCTAAGACCCAAAATCATTTCTATGGGCCAGTTTCAGAGGACAAGATTTTTTTTTTGGAATTGTTGACAGACGACAGATGCAAAGTGATGGCAAAAACCAACATGGCCTTTTAGGCCAGGCGAGCTAAAAATGATCATTGTATGCATTTCCTGTAGTGTCAAATTCCCCTCATTGGTCATCTGGTATGTTTTTGTGGAATTGGTATGAAAGATACAAATCTTTCAACTCCTCATTAGATCATCAAAAGTTTGGTTTCAATCCATTCATCAGTTGAACTCTAGTAGAATATTAATGCATATCAAACAGGGTCCAATATCAAACTTAGTTACCAACTTGCTGCCACTTAGAAGGATTGGTCAGCACCATAGTTACAACACTTGGTTTATGAGTAATACTGTGCTAAGTAAACTTACCTGCCATGGTGGTAGAGAAGCATTGTTCTGTCTTGTAAGTCATAAACTTTTCTTTGCAACCAATTTCCCCAGCAAGCTTTTAGAAATGTGCAGGGATTGTCTGTCCTAAATTGTACTTTTTTTCATCTCAAAGCAAAGTTTTATTTAAAACCATACATATTCAGCAAGATGATAATTTATTAAGTATTAGACCTCACATCAACATATAAACAAAACTTAATTTAATTTTCCTCATTTTACACATCTGTTATCACATGACATAGCCAAACAATTTAAGGGGTTGTTCTTCATGTGCTTGAGCAGAGTTTTTTTTATTTTGATTTAAAAACCAATGAAATGATTTTGCAATTGGGCCATGATAAAAAAAAAATATCCTTGATTCTAATCTCCTACTACCTCAAGTTTGTTCAACCCATTTCGAAATTCAACTAGAAAAATGAGAGCAAAGCTCACTAATATCATACCCCCGCTCCCCCTTGAAAAAAAAAATCTCATCAAATTTTAATACTGTTAAAGATTCAGTGAATTTCATCAAGGATTCTAAGAGGAGTTGTCGCCACAAAGTAGGTACCCTATGGGGGACGGACGGACAGACAGACGGACGAATGAACGTACGAACGAACAGACACCATGATCACTATATACCGCCTGCTAAAGCGGGGGTATAATAACTTAAAGATGGGTTTCGTATTTGCTAAAAAATTGCAGGGCATGTAGATCTTATCATTCTAAAAATTTCAACCATGTAAGATTTTTGATATCTGTACTGATTTTGAGTTATTTTGCCAAAAAAACTGCAAATTACCCCACTGATCTAATTTTAGTAACAGTCGCCATGTTGTTTGGTCTTCAGACTAATCGAACACAATTTTGAAACTGCATATCCTGGTGATGATTCAGGTAAGTTTGGTTCCATTTGGCCCAGTGGTTTCAGAGAAGAATAATTTTGAAGTTGTTGAAGGACAGACAACGGACACAAAGTAATGGCAAAAGCTCACATGGCCTTTTAGCAATTTAGGACAGGTGAGGTTAGCTAAAACCAAGACTATATGGCTGAAATGCCATGGCCAATAAGCATTGCTTGGGGATCACATAATCCTTGTTGAAGCCTTACAAATATATCTGCATATTGTTGTTACCTTTTAAAACTGTTTTGCAAAGTCAGGTAGCTATAAAATAGTTCATACAATTGTACCGACTGCAAACAAGTGAAAGTATAAATTGCCATCAAAAGTATTGGGTCCATTATAAATTAAAGAACCTTAGTGAGCAAGCTCACATACCCAAGCCTCCACATATCAGAAAATCCTGCATTATTGATCTAAAAAAATATCCTATAAGCAATATTATACTTAATAAGAGGCTCCCAAGAGCCTGTATTGCTCACCTGGGCCATGGCTGACACAATTAGTCAAAATAATCCAAATGTTTAAGGGTCTCAATTTCAAGTTTGTTGATAGACATTGATGTTATATGATCCAAAATTATACTATGTTCCCCAGCTATTTTTGATGGGGCGTAGACTGACTGTCACCTTCTTGAAGAAGACCATCTAAGCATCATTGTGCCTCACTTTGGTTCCAATTGGCCTAGTATTTTCAGAGGAGATCTTTAAATGATTTCCAATGGGATGCAAGGTTAAACTGTTCACCACTGACTGCCATCTTGGATGCTATGTGGACATGCTGGACACATTTTGTGCAGGGGACCAAGAAAGGACCACTGTGATCAAGTATGATTCCAACTGGCCATGTGCTTTCAGAGGAGAACATCTTTGAATATGTTTCCTTATAGGATCCAATGTTAAAACCATGTTCCCCTTTCATTCACCATCTTAAATATGATTTGGACTTGCTGAACACATTTTTTAAAAGGGACCAACTAAGGACCATTGTGACTAAGTTTGGTTCCAATTGGCCAAGTATTTTCAAAGGAGATTTTTGCAATATTGTCCAAGTTTTGGCAAAGTTCCCCACTGGGGGAGCCATCTTGGAAGACATGCGGACTTGCCTGACACAATTTTTCAAGGGGACCACCCAAGGACTATTGTGACCAAGTTTGGTTCCAATCACCTCAGAGGTTTCAGAGAAGATCTTTGAATGCTTTCCCGTAGGGTCCAATGTTAAAACTGTGTTCCCCACTGGCAGCCATCTTGGATATGATACAGACTTGCCAGACATTTCTTTAAAAAGGACCACCTATAAGGACCATTGTGACCAAGTTTGGTTCAAATTGGCCCAGTAGTTTCAGAGATCTTGGAATATAGGGTCCATTTTTCGACAAAGATCCAACTGGCAGCCATCTTGGATGGAGTGTTGACTTACCAAACACATTTTTAAAGAGGACCATCTAAGGACTATTGTGACCAAGTTTGGTTCCAATTGGTCCAGCAGTTTCAGTGAAGATGTTTGAATGAAAAGTGTATGACTGACAGACCCTAGACACAGTGATAGCAAAACTCACCATGGAATAACCAGGTTAGTAGTAGAGTCCATTCAGACTACGAAGACAAAAAACTTCTACTACAGTATCTTGGAAGGATATTTCAGTTGAGGGTAACCATTGACCAATGTAGGACACAATATACATTGATATACTCAAATTATTACAATGTGAAATAAGTAAAGATTATGGAAGTATTTTTGCAAAAAATTGTAAAAATTTGTATAAAAACACCTTTTTTACTCTTGATTATGTAACAAATAATTGTTTTTAATAAAGAGATAGCAGGGAATTTCTCTTAAACTCAAAAGAGAAAAGTAAACCAAAGAAAATTTGACAACAATCAGACTTTAAAGGGAAATTACCCAGGACAAGATGATACTTGCTGTTTTAGCTGAAAATAGTCTAAGTCCAATAACTCCCATAAAAATAATCTGATCAATAAGGCAGTAAAGTATGCACATCAACACATCATGACCAACAATCCTACCAAATATGAAAGCAATCCATTAAGCGGTTTCAGAGGAGTTGCAGTGACAAGATGATACTTGCTGTTTTAGCTGAAAATCGTCTAAGTCCAATAACTCAAGTCCAATAACTCCCATAAAAAAAATCTGATCAATAAGGCAGTATAGTATGCACATCTACACATCATGACCAACAATCCTACCAAATATGAAAGCAATCCATTAAGCGGTTTCAGAGGAGTTGCAGTGACAAGATGATACTTG
>MJUU01028984.1:73138-98643 GCA_002080025.1 Modiolus philippinarum
AACTCTCATAAAAATAATCCGATCAATAAAGCAGTAAAGTATGCACATCTATACATCATGACCAACAATCCTACCAAATATGAAAGCACTTCATTAAGCGGTTTCAGAAGAGTTGCAGTGACAAGATGATACTTGCTGTTTTAGCTGAAAATAGTCCAAGTCCAATAACTCCCATAAAAATAATCCGATCAATAAGGCAGTATAGTATGCACATCTACACATCATGACCAACAATCCTACCAAATTGAAAGCAATCCATTGAGCGGTTTCAGAGGAGTTGCAGTGACAAGATGATACTTTGGTATTTTAATTGAAAATAGTCTAAGTCCCATAACTCCCACAAAAATTATCCGATCAATATGGCGGTATAGTATGCACATCTACACATCATGACCAACAATTTTACCAAATATGAAAGCAATCCGTCAAGCGGTTACAGAGGAGTTGCACTGACGGACGGACTGACAGCCGGACCAGTCAAAAACATTATACCCTCCGCAACTTCGTTGCGTGGGGTATAAAAACAAACATTCATTCTATATCAACAGTTTAACTCTTTAATGGTAATTCTTAATGAACAGAAAAATAAAAATCTATAAATAACAAGTATAAAAATATATCCTAGATTTCATTGTCATTAATACTGATTATTTAAGAGGCACTATTTAAATACATGAATTAATAAAAATCATCACAATACAATATGGCACAATAATAATTATAATAATAACAATAATAAAATATATAACTTTGTTAAGTTATTTTGATCTTAATTGATAAAAGAACAGAAAAATCAAGAAAATACGGCAACAGAACAAAAAATTACATTTGGCATTTGTATAACACATACATATGTACATATAAACTCCTTAATTATATCTATAACTGCCTGATATGGCATTGGTTATATTTTGTACACTGAAAAAAAAATTACACAAAAAAATCTCATTACAAACATAAAAAAAATCGATGAAACATGTATTTAAACAAGTTCATACCAAGATTAGTGTTCAGAGTTATCTCCCATATATCAGTATTTGAGTCTCACTCATCTCCACTTAAAAATTAAAATACTTGAGAAAAACTCTATTGATGAAAACCAAAAATGGTGTCTGAACTGCAAAACTAATGTCAATGCCAGAACTCTAATTTATTTATTAAGACCAACACAAAAACCTCTTGAACCAACCTTACACTTTTATTCAAAAACTTATTACTGTATTATGCGTAATAAACGCCATGTAGCGTTGCATTTTCTGAAAAGGGAGTGTTTATTCAAAGAAAAGCAAAATTGAAGTAAAAGTTACATAAACACTAGAAGAAACACAGAATATACAACTTTGATATACAAAGAATATAATTATTATGTGATATTAAATTCACATCACTAACAAAATCCATACGGTTAATTATTTTTTCCTTAAATTTCTATATCATGACAAACTGTATAAGTTCTGGTTTACAAGTATTTAAGTAAGTATTTTTGCCGAGAAAAGGGGAGAGGCATTTATCAGGAAGAGAGCATTTATTTGGCATAATACAGGTATGTTATTATAATTTTCAGCCATTGTAGGTGTTTTCTGTTGTCCCTTTTATTTCATAAAACAAAAATAATATAGTCAAGGACCACAAAATGGAGATCAAGGTCAAAATCAATAGTCATAACAGTCATTCATGATTATCAAAAACAAACACAGATCCCCCATTTCATTATCCTATCAATTACAGTTGATGAGACATTAAAACTTTCATAAAAATTGTTTTGCTTGTACGTCTGTATAGGATTTAACACCACTGAGGTGCAAGTTTTAATGGTGGAGGAGGCCTGGGTACTTGGAGAGAACCAATGGCCTTGGGTAGGTAAATAACATACCTGATCACATATGCAAGTCGAGCGCACCTTTTTTGTGTCATAAAATTTGAATAAAGTCACTAGACCATGAAGCCAAAGGGTATGTGGCAGTCATGTACTATTCAAGATCAAGCCACATACCAGATATCCTTAACCTTCCAAATATTTAAATAAACCAGAGGCTCCCAGGAGCCTGTATCGCTCACCTGGCTTTCAGTTGCAGCAATCAAGCTAACATTGTAAGTTATATACAGTTGATCTTGAGTCTCTAAAACTTTAGTAGCTCAAACACCACCAATATCTTGAACTGTATTTAAAGTCTGATCATGTTTTACTATATTTCTTTGTTGGACTTTCTTGACAAAAAACATTCTTGCTAAGGACCACTTTCGACACCAGTTTTGAAGTCGAGACATCATTTTGTAAATGGCCGTCAAGTAACAATTTTCAACATGGGTTTTAAAGTTTCAAAATCAATATCTATTTGGAAACCAAATTTCATTGAAATTGGACAATGTTGAATTTTCCCGCCTTTTTTTTTGGCAGCCATTTTGAAAATGGTCGTCAGCCAACAATTTTCAACATCAATTTTTAAGTTGCAACATCAATATCTTTTTGGAAACCAAATTTCATTGAAATCGGACAATGTTGAAATTTCCCACCTTTTTTGGCAGCCATTTAAAATTGGTAGTCAACAAACAATTTTCACCGGTCTTGAAATAGCAACATCAATATTCACTTGAAACCAAATTTCATTGAAATCGAACAATGTTGAATTTTCCCACCTTTTTGGCGACCATTTTGAAAATGGCGGTCAATGAACAATTTTTAACATCATGCAGTTTTGAAGTTGGGACATCAATACCTATTTGGAAACCAAATTTCATTGAAATCAGACAATGTTGAATTTTCCTGCCTTTTTGGTGGCCATTTTGAAAATGGCAGTCAACGAACAATTTTCAACACCGGTTTTGAAGTCGCAACATCAACATCTATTTTGAAACCAAATCTTATTGAAATTGAACATATTGAATTTTCCCGCCTTTTTTTTGGCAGTCATTTTGAAAATGGTGGTCAAAGAACAATTTTCAACACCAGTTTTGAAGTCGCCACAGCATGTCAAACAATTTATCAATTTACACTTAACCTTCATCTTCTATAGTTTTGGAAATAAAAGACGAAAAATATGAAAATTTTGAAAATTCTGTGAAAAAAGGGCAATAACTCCTACAAGGGTTTTTGGATTTTCTTCAAAATTTCAGGTGTGCAGATCTTGACATGTTGAACATTTTTGCAATTTACACTTTACCTCTATCTTTTACACTTTTTGAAATAAAAAATGCACAAATTTTGAAGATTTGACAGAAAAAGGGCAATAACTCCAAGACAGTTTTCAGATTTTCTTCAAACTTGCAGGGCAGATAGATCTTGCCATGCTGATCATTTTTACCACATGTCAGATTTTTGAGATCTGTAACGGTTTTTGACTTATTTGCAAAAAACAGCAATTTACCCCTATGTTCTATTTTTAGCAATTTTTAGCAACAGCGGCCATGTTGTTTAGTCTTCAAACTAACCGAACACAATTTTGAAACTGCATATCCTGGTGATGATTCAGGCCAAGTTTGGTTACAATTGGCTCAGCATTTTCGGGGGGAGATTTTTAAAATTGTTGACGGACGACGGACGGACAGACGGATGCAAAATGATGACAAAAAGCTCACAAGGTCACTAGACCACTGAATTAAGGTCAAACTCAAAATGCCACCACTGGTGTACTACAGACTACCAACCTATATACCAAATATCACTGACCTACAGGACCACTTACAGTTATTGATTAATTGATCTAAACACAAAAACAAGGTGACTAGACCATGAAATAGAGGTCCAAGATCCAAAGCCATGACAGATAGTCATTTACTCCCCAAGACCAACTTACACAGCAAACATCATTGCCCTATCACTTACAGTTAGAGAAACTGATCTACTCACAAATACTCAACATAATCAATAGACTTGAAATTGAGGTCAAGGTTGAAACCATATAAAAGACAAGTCATTTATTACTCAAGACAAGCCTACACACAAAAACATTATTGACCTACCACTTACAGCTGTCTAGCAAGCAGCAGTTAAGATCCAATGATGTCATGAATGTCGGACAGCACATCATGCATAATACCACTGGACCTATAAAAATGTCCTGCTTTTCTCAACTTTCAAGGGGGATAAAAAAACAGACATTAAAAGATACAAGCAGACAACAATGGTAAAATTTCTTTAGAACTTTTTAACATCAGAAAATATAAAAATTTAACATTTGGTATATTAGTCAGCACCATTCAGTCAAACTATTTCCTGTTACCATATTCCTCTCATTAAGAGCCCCTGCTGCTATATGCGCCCCCCCTCCTTAATTTCATTTGAAATCCTTAAGGGCCCTCTCAAAATTCCAACTAGAAACCGTAATTTCCGTATTTATTTAATTCGTTTTCCGTCATTGATATGTTTTTCGTCAATTGCACATGTGTGTGCATCCAATTTTCCAGTTGTAAACAATCGAATTATCATGTTTTTTGTTCAATTTGGGAAAAACAACTGATCCGCATTATTCTTTACTTCTGTTTGTCAAAGATTTCGATAGTTGAAGCATTTTTACACTGATTACATTGTGTACTTAAGAAAGATAAAAGAATTTTGTCAAGAGCTTTGTTTTGGACCCCGGTTTTTGTCCTACTTAATAAGTACCCCCTTTTTCAAATATTCTAAGCGCACTGGCCCCTCAATACGAAGAATAGGGTATATCTAATTTATGAGAACTAAACTGTGATAAAGAAGCAAATAAATAAATCAATGAACAAATTTCTACAAATACACAGTATCTATATCACTTTTTCATAGGTTTTATTTCTTCAAAATACAGTTTTTCATGTAAAACATAATCATTCATAACAGATCAAGATTATGACCACACCAAAAGACAGCAGTTGGTCTCATAAATTAATCACGTGTGCATTTCCTCTAAAATGGTCCCTGTTTAAAACATTCTGTTGAATTTTTCGAAATTACTGAAAGATTATACTCTTTGTCAAGCACTTTTCATCAACTTACATTGAAACCTTTTGATGATACATCATTGTTTTGAAAAATTATAAGCTATGTAACACTATCCAGAGGTGACTGTAGCAAAGCAACAAAAGAATACTATGCACCCTCTTTTCTCTTAAAAAGGAGAAAGAATGAAAAGAAAAATTATCTCCCCTTTGTGGTGTCAGACCATAATTACAGAGTCCTTATTTTGTGTTACTTTTCATCACAATATTTTCAGTTGTTTCAAAGGCTTTGTGCTTACAAAGTAAACTTTGCAGAAGGAATCATTATCTCCATTCATTTATATTCCTTCATGCACATCTGCATAAAGTGTTCTTCCTTTGTGTAAAGTTTCACAAAAATCTTTGAGGCCTTTTTTATTTATTAAGTTGGTTTACAGATCCACCAACCCGATTTTTCGGAAATTGAAAAAAATTTAAACACAGTTTTGTATTTGTAAATTATTTCTGCAGACTAGATCGTCTAATGAAGCACAGAAAAACATAAATGTTTACATTAAGAGGTCAAGTAACAGTGTCATCCTGCCAAAAAATCAAAGTAAGGACTTAATTTTCCATTTGAGCATAACAACAAATGGCTTGACTTGATTGATAACTGAAAAGTTTAAGTTATGGCGGGTTTCCTGGCTCTTTAACGTATTATATTTGCAATTCTTCAATGAACATACCAATATTCTTAAGTAACACATATAACAAGTCCTTCTAAACTCCTGTCCTTTATTTGCCAATCAACTAATCAAGATTCTATAGAAATTCTATTGTACACCAATTTGTACTGCCTGAAGGGGTTTACCTTGATACTCCAGTAATGAAAAACTGGTATACAAAAGAATTCTATAGAATCTTGATTGGTTGATTGACAAAGAAAAGATAAGGGTGTAATCATTTGATACGATTTTAAACCAGCAGGTGGGTGGATGTTTTCTCAGCTACCATGCTATGCCTCACACAATGCAGAGTAAGATATTCATCCTTACAATTAACATTTTCTTATTTCCACTAAGAGTCTGACATTTTCTACAGATCTCATTCCAATGTCTGCTGCTAGAATAAGGCAATAGTTTCATAGATATATTAAGAAGAAGTTGCCTCCAAATGTTGTAGGATTTCGTTGACCTGGGCAACCAAAAATTGTTTATCTCTTCCTTCCTGTATTAGAGAAAGACAAAATATTTTGTTTTAATGTGATAACTATTTTTATTTGTTTGTTATAACTCTAATAACCGGCGTAAAGGCAAGATCAAGAAATCTCAAGACACCCAAGGTTAAGATTTCAATATTTCTCTGACGAGGCTTGCTCCCATTGAAATCTTACCTGAGAGTGTCTGAGATTTCTAAATCTTGCATTTTCAATGGTGTTTGATTAATTTTCTCACTTTTGTTCATACAAAAACATGTTTCGGCGCTGTCATGTTGTCCTTACCACCCGCCATTACTTAGCGACTCACCATGACGTGAATGAAGTCATAATATGCATGAGGTTGTCTCACATGGGCTGGTGTGAGACATTAAGAATCTAACACCAGGGGAAATGCGAGACAGGAGAATCTCAGACACCCAAGGGTAAGATTTCCAGTCTCGGACGAAGCTTGCTGAGTCCGAGATTATTGAAATCTTACGCGAGGGTGTCTTAGATTCTCTAGTCTCGCACTTCCACTGGTGTTTGATTTTATTTCTCACTGTATGCGCCCTGAAATTTACTAAAATCAGCACAAAAATATCGCCCCTTTTTCGTCTGTTTACACAAGGAGTTATGTCCCTTTTTGTACCGTCATAAAATCAGGAATATATACCCGAGCACGCCATATTTTAAAAGACGACTTTTCGTGTATTCTCATTGATAATTTTACTTTAAATGATATAACAATTTTACAATATGTAGATTAAATCCACTTATGGTCATTTATGAGGGCAGATGTAGACTACAGACCCTTAATGTGCAAACACAATATTGGCCGGTAAACTGCACGTGATTTTTTTGTCTTACACTAGTGTAGGACAATGAAATCTCACACTGCTAAAAATAGGAACTGCTGTGTCTCAAAAGTGAGAAAGAAAAATCTCACACCACTAAAAATAGGAACTGACCTGTCTAAGAACTGAGAAATTTCAAACAACTATGAACATTGATGTAAAATGTAACTCTCAACATGCTTACAGATTTGCAATTCAAAGTTAGAACCTCGGCTTAGATTTTGAATATTGGAAAAACACAATACAAATATACAATATGTCAACATAGGTTATAAGATTTTGTCAAAATTGCAGAGCAGGCTCTAAAGTGATGAATATTCTTTCAATCTAAACTTATGTTTTTCTTAGCAGAAGACTAAAGACGAGGAAAAGGGCAATAACTACAAAATTGGTGATTACATTAAATTCTAATAGAAAGCTAGGTACATCTCGACATGTTGATCACTTTTACACAGATATGATTTGATTTCTGTCACTGCAATAGATGATATCCAAGTTTCTGTTTGTCCCTCCTTTGTCACCAACATGTCCACCAACATGAAATTGACTATTGACATGAATATTATATTTAAGCAGCTATGGCCATGTTGGTTAATTAGTAAACATAAGAGGACATGGTGAGCTAAAAATGGACAAAGACCTGAGAAAAAATAATTCTTTGATTTTGCACCTACACCATTACATTGATCCCAGGAATTGCAATAGTTCAAACACTATGGAAGTCTTGAACCTTTTTCTGTTGTCCCTTTGTTCAAGATGTAATGTAGTTCAACCTCCATAGCTTCAGCATCCCACTATCTAAAACTCTTTTCAAGGGTGCCTTGAATGATTGACACATTTAAGTTCGACTGTATGTAGTCAGTACTTGAAGGTAGTTTTTCATAAGACTTGTAAAATAGGGTCTGTAAGTCTCGTTCAATTTTGAAACTTCCGGGCACATAATTTGTACCCGGAAGTTACATTTTAAACAAATACACATGACGTTTCAAACAAAATTTTGAACGTCATAATCTGAAAACGTCATATTTTGGCGGGAAACGTTTTCAAATTATAATTTTATCGTGAAATCGCGGTGTCACATGACGAGACTTACAGACCCTATTCATACCAATTTAACTTTAGGTTAATACATAATCCAATGGCATCTATTTATTCTAAAAGCAGCTTTACCTTATTTTTTTCCAAGATAAAATTCATTTCAAAGGACAGAATGCAACAAGTCAAAAAGGACACTGGATAAGCAAAATAAAACAAATTACCTCTGTTAGTTCATCTTGTAAGATTTCTGCCTGTCTCTTGCTGCTTTCCTTGGCAGCCCAATATCCATACATAACAGCACTGGAAAAAATATTTAAATTTAATGAAGCATAGAATGGCATACGTTAAAGCTTCTCTACAAACAAGTTTAGATTGATTATTTTAGAAGCTCTGAATCAACTAAATAATAAATTTATTGTAAATCATCCATAATAGGTTATTTCTGACTGAAATTTTCCTGGTTGAACAAATATATAAAAAAATTTTATTCAATTTACAAAAATTTTGAGAACTGACTTTTCTCATCTGAATAAACTAAATGTATTAATGGAAAGAGAGAAATATTGCTGATAGCCAAATAATCTAGTGACCACTATTATCATGATGATTCTCAACTTCAAGCAATTGTAATTCATCAAGGTTAACTTACATGCTAAATGAGCACTAACATTGATGTTCAAGGAATGAAAATACTTTTGATGAAATGTATATAAGGGAGGATGAAATGTATATAAGGGAGTTGAATGTCAGTTTTCAAATTTTTGCAATCTTTTGGGTGTTATCCATTCAAAAACATTTTTCCTATGGATACAATTTTTCTTTTGATGCATGTATCTGATCTAAATCTGATCTAAAAATTTAATTATTTTTTTAGGCCAAAAAAGAGCCCATTATAAAGGTATGAGAAATCAAGAGAGAATCTTTCACAATGATCTGCAATTTCTTTCTATATACATAACTCTTTAAAGTTTAAAATTCTAATAATATTTGAACTGACATCATTTAAACACTAAAAGCTACTTTATATTTACCATACTACAATTATTGATGGTACTAGAAAAGCTGTAGATCCTATAACACTGAAAACATTCACAGCAGTGGATGGCCATGTTCTTATTACGTAAGTTATTGTACTGAAGAATACTTCATCTCCACTGTACTGTCTGAATGGTCCACAACTCTGGGATGGTTGAAAACTGTCATATAAAGAGATATGCCTGATGTAAAGGATTGACCCAAAACTGACACTTTTTGTGGATGGTCATGTCAAATTTTTCAAATTTTGGCAAAAATAAATTTCAAAATTTAGAACATGCTTAACAAGAGGCTATCAAAAGTCTATCCTTCACATGGACCATGGTGGATTTCTGATAATCCCAGAGGCAATCAGCCATGATGCAACTGGCTTCCACCTTGGATGAGGCATGAACAGTATCAGCAAGACTTCTGAAAGGAATTAATCCCATAAGGTCCTTTGTAAAAAACATTGTTTTCTGATTGTGGCTATCTTGGATGAGGTAGGAACATAAAAATCACAAACTATGAAGGGGACCATTTAAGGTCTATTGTGACTAAGTTTGGTTCCAATAGGTTCAGTGGTTTAAGATGAGAAGATCTTGGAATGCATTTCTTATGGGGGTTCTATGTTAGGCATTAGACACAAGTTAAACAGATTGTGGCATTGTAATTAAAATTTTCAGCCATTGTAAGTGCTTCCTGTTATCCATTTTTTACATTTATGAAGTCTTCTCCCAAATAATACCAAAAAAATTTCCTTCCTGAAGTGTGATTGTCAACAGATCTTTTTTTTTCTTTTAATTCTATTCCATACTCTGACCTTTCATTTTCAAACTGTCCAATGATCATCAGGGTTCTCATTAAGTGCCGGCGACCGGCGATTTCGCCGCCTACTTTGACATTAGCGCCGGCTATTTTGTTGCTTAAAAATATATGATACAAAAAAAAAGATAGATAGCTTCGATCGTGGTATTTGGTACCGGGCATGAAAAACTGATCACGTGCTTGTTGTCAGCGACGCTACTATTCGGAAGATATCGATTTCCTTTGCAGTTGGTGAAAGCGCCAAAGATGTTCCTAATCGCTGGTGACATGGTCATTTGTGCGCTTGAATGCAAAGGCAAAATCAAACGTATTTTAATGACTTCCTCGCACATTGACAAAATCTAATGATGTCTACTAAGCGACCAACAATCGCCGATTTCTTTGGACCAAAACGCCAGAAAGGTACAATACCTAACATATCCCATAAGAGTTATTTGCACTGTAAATTGAATGGGTTTTGTTGTTAAGTTTTATAGTGTCAGAGAGGTGCCCAAACACATTTTCACTGGCACGTGTCTTAAGACATTTCAATTCCCCATACAATATGAATTTGAGAAGTGTACACAATAAATAAGGGCTATTCCAGAATTTTCTGTATCAACCATCATGCAAAACTTTTTAATTAGTATGGGTAGGGGAAAGACACTTTAATTAAAAAGTTTTGCATGGACTATGGGTAGGGGAAAGACATTTTAATTAAAAAGTTTTGCATGGTGGTTTCACATATTTTTCAATCAAAAATTCAGAAAATCAATTAAAATGTTATTGTTCAAATAAAAAGTGCCTTTCCCTCCCCATACAATAAATTCTTGAATAGCCTTTAGTGATATAGAATTGCAAAAAATCACAAATTGAACATGCAAAGCAAGCCATGTCATGCAAATCTGCAAAAAAAAAATCAAAAAAATTAAAATCCCATTTATTTTCAAATTTCAGCAAATTGAGCTTCTAAAAATTGACAAATTTACATCAAGAATAAGAGATCTAAATCTGCTCAGGACAGCCCAGATGCCACCTCCTGCAATCTAAATTTTAAAAATTTTCCAGGGGAGGACCCCCTGACCCCCCTCTTACAGAGAAGGGGGGATACCCCCCTCTCGGGCTCACCCCCCCCCCCTCGCGTCTCCATCGCTCGGTTCAGGCCTGCGGCCCTCAAGGGTGCCGCCTACTTTTTTTTTTTTATCCATCTACTTCAAATCTTATTGAGAACCCTGGATCATCCCTAAATTACCTTAATTATAATACGGAAGAGAATCTACAAAATGGAAATCTAAACTTTCCTCTCTTCATTTTCCGCTTCTTATAATTAGATGATAAAATATTTGAATTTCAGCTTTCCTATCAAGGGACATGATTGCACCATATTGACAAATTGCAATCAGTCCATTTATACTGGAATACAAGGGTAGAATTGTTTAATTGTACTAACTTGCCTATCAAATATGTCAGTGGTATTGCTGACAGCAGGAATGACAAAAATAAAACAGCAGCAAATAATGAATTAGATCTGGAAGTTCTGTAAGGTCTAACTGGCTGTTCACAATTCCTTAACAGAGATACCTGAAAAAAATCAATTAATACTTATTCTGTAAGGTCTTAGGCACAGGCCATTTGATTTTCAGGCAGGGCCTTGGACTTTCTCCATTATGCTAGGAAAATTTGTTGAACAAGGCTCTTTTGTTATGGACTGGGTGAGATACAATTGTTTTTTTCAAACCAGGTGCCCAGAGAATTTTTTTTTATCAAAAATCAGGAGCAGAATTTAAAAAAAAAATCCAGGACACCTGAAAATAAAATGGTCTCTGCCTAATTGGCTTGACTTGATTGTTCATAATTTCTTAAAAGAGACCCCCCCCCCAAAAAACAAAAAACAAACAAAAAACAAAAAAACAAAAAAAACAAAAAAAAAACAATTTAATTCGCCCACGAAGTTCTGTGAAGTCTGACTGGCTAATATAGAAAAATGAAAAGAACATTAAAGTAGATTGCTATGTGTAGCCATATGTCTCCGAAGCACAAGAAACTTGAAAACACACATTACAAAATGTTGATCTTTGTGTGCAGTATGAATTTATAAAAAATTGTTCTATGAAATCAAAATGGTGACACAATATGAACTAGTTCATATAGTGACTAAAAGTATATTCTGCAAATTTTGAACAAATGAATTGTGACAATTTTGGAGAAGTTATGTCCACAAGATCTGCCATTGTATAACAATGTCCAAATACTTTAAGTCCACTTATGAATAAGGACATTTAGGCTGCCAAGTAAATGAGAAATGCAACAGTACACGAGATGAAACAAGAGGCTCTCAAGAGCCTGTATCACTCACCTGGGCCACGGCTGACATATGCAGTTAAAATAATCCCAATGTTTTAAGGGCATTATTTTCAAATTTGCTAATAGACATTGATGTTATATTATCTTAAGTTAAACTATGTATTCCAGACTGGCAGCTATTTTAGATGGGCATGCAGTTCTAATGTCACCTTTCTTGAAGGGGACCATTGAGTCTAATTTTGGTTCCAATTGACTAAATATTTTCAGAGGAGAACATCTTTAAATGCTTTCCGATAGGCTTCCGATATGTCTCAAGGTTAAACTATGTTCCCCACTGGGGCCATCTTGAATGCGATGCAGACAAGCCAGGCAAATTTTTCAAACGGGAAAAACTATGGCCCTTTGTGACCAAGTATGTTTTCATTATTGGCCAAGTAATTTCAGGAGATCTTTTAATGTTTTCCCAATGGGTCAAATGTTAAATCTGTACCCCACTGGCAGCCATCTTGCATTAAGCAAAGACTTGAAAAACAACTCTTTTGCAGGGCGGCAACCTAAAGACTGTTGTGGCCAAGTTTGGTTCCAATTGGCTGAAAAGTTTCAGAGAAGATCTTCGAAAGAGTTTTCCCATAGGGTCCAATGTTAAAACTATGATCCCTGCTGGCGGCCATATTGGATATAGTGCGGATCTGAAAAACAACTTTTTTGCAGGGGACCATCTAAGGACTATTGTGGCCAAGATTGGTTTCAATTGGCCCAGTAGTTTCAGAGGAGAAGATCTTTGAAAGTGTTTTCCCATAGGGTCCAATGTTGAAACTATGATCCTGCTGGCGGCCATCTTGGATAAAGTGTGGATCTGAAAAAACATTTTTTTGCAGGGGACCATCTAAGGACTATTGTAGCAAGTTTGGTTTCAATTGGCCAAGTAGTTTCAGAAGAGAAAATCTTTGAACGTATTTTCCCATAGGGTCCAATGTTAAAACTATGTTCCCCGCTGGCAGCCATCTTGCATTAAGCAAAGGCTTGAAAAACAACTTTTTTTGCAGGGGACCATCTAAGGACTATTGTGGCCAAGTTTGGTTTCAATTGGCTCAGTAGTTTCAGAGGAGAAGATCTTTGAAAGTGTTTTCCCGTAGGGTCCAATGTTAAAACTATGATCCCTGCTGGCAGCCATCTTGGATATAGTGCAGATCTGAAAAACAACTTTTTTGCAGGTGACCATCTACGGAATATTGTGGCCAAGTTTGGTTTCAATTGGCCCAGTAGTTTCAGAAGAGAAAACCTTTGAAAGTATTTTCCCATAGGGTCCCATATTAAAATTATGATCCCCGCTGGCGGCCATCTTGGATACAGATCTGAAAAACAACTTTTTTGCAGGGGACCATCGAAGGACTATTGCGGCCAAGATTGGTTTCAATTGGCCCAGTAGTTTCAGAGGAGAAGATCTATGAAAGTGTTTTCCCATAGGGTCCAATGTTAAAACTATGATCCCCGCTGGCGGCCATCTTGGATATAGTGCAGATCTGAAAAACAACTCTTTTGCAGGGGACCATCTAAGGACTATTGGGGCCAAGTTTGGTTTCAATTAGCCCAGTGGTTTCAGAGGAGAAGATCTTTGAAAGTGTTTTCTTATAGGGTCCGATGTTAAAACCAGACCCTGCTGGCGCCATCTTGGATATCGCATGGATCTGAAAAACAATTTTTTGCAGGGGACCATCTAAGGACTATTGTGGCCAAGTTTCAATTGGTTTCAATTGGCCCAGTAGTTTAAGAGGAGAAGATCTTAGAAAGTATTTTCCCATAGGGTCAAATGTTAAAACTATGATCCCCGCTGGCGGCTATACTGGATATAGCAGAGATCTGAAAAACAATTTTTTTGCAGGGGACCATCTAAGGACTTTTGTGGCCAAGTTTGGTTTCAATTGGCCCAGTAGTTTCAGAGGAGAAGATCTTTGAAAGTATTTTTCCATAGGGTCTAATGTTAAAACTATGATCCCTGCTGGCAACCATCTTGGATACCGCATATATCTGAAAAACAACCTTTTTGCAGGGGACCATCTAAGGACTATTGTGGCCAAGTTTGGTTTCAATTGGCCCAGTAATTTCAGAGAAGAAGATCTTTGAATGAAAAGTTTATGACGGACGGATGACAGACGAGGGACGAAAAGTGTTTGCAAAAGCTCACCCTGGCTATAGTCAGGTGGGCCAAAAATCAGTAGCTCAAATATATCTCATGGAAAACTTGTATCTCATGGTATACATTCATCATCACAGTAGCTCATAGTTGTGCCATCATATAAAGGGACAATCTCTGAGCAATTACTATTACAGTAGTTTTAAACATAATACTTAATATTGAAAGGTATGAGACTTTAGCATAACTCTAATGCTATTGATGATAATTAGATGAATTGATGGCTTTTAGATGAGCAACATTTGATATATATTGCCAAGCATATTAATTTAATTGTTTCTGCATGTACATCTTAATACTCCATTTAATCAATTACACTACTCTACTAACCTTCCTCACATAGAAAAATATAAAACACTTGGCAAAACTTAGTAATGGTGTCAGGGGACAGAAAAACATCCCTATCCTGAAAACAAAAATTGAGTTGTTATTAGTACTTAATTATCACAAAATTTTAAAGTTTGAATGGGCATCCAACCACCATTAATTGGAGCTCACGATCCCAAATCAAACTTTGCCAAAAATTTGTAGAAAAACAACCTACATTCCAAGTTTGAAGACAGTATGTTATTAAGTTCAAGAGTTAGAAACCCCAAATAAACAAAATTTCAAAGTTTCAGAGGGCATAACTCCAGGGACAATTGGATCCCTGGAACCCAAATAGAACTTAGCCTGATTTTATTGGTAAATAGCTTGCATACCTAGTTTAAAGACGGTATGTTACTTCTTTCGCAAGCTTTCAGTCAGAAACTGCAAAATTCACAAAATTTCAAAGGACACAACTTCGAACTTGGGACTTGGTCCAAGTTTTGTGATAAACAACTTACTGTGAAAGTATTATTGTTCGTGAGATTTCAATTTTTGTGGATTTCATGATTGGCTGAAACAACGAAATTAAGGTCCCAACAAAATGCATTTTCCTTTGAGTTTTAAAACACAGAATTCGAAACCCACACAATTTTATGTACCCACGAAATAGTGATATTTAGGAAAACCACAGAAATTGATGACCACGAAAAAAAAAGTACTGACACAGTATTTACAAAGTTTGAGAACAGTATGTTATTTTATTCATAAGTTATTGGGTGGAAACCTTTAGGGGATGGACAGACATGAAACACAGAACACAGTGATTGCAAAAGCTCGCCCCTTACTATATCCAGGTGTGCTAATATTGAAATTTGGCAGGAGTTGGGTTATGACAATCTTTACCATATATCATTTCATTTACAACACCAGATTAAGAATTTTTTTCTATTCAGTGTAGATATGGAAGAACTAGAGCTGTCGCCGAATGGCAGCCAGTTATATCCCCCTGCTAATTAAACCCTGAATCAATATGGCAAGAGTAAATTTAAGTGTGTGTGGACACAATACAAGTATGGACACATTGATATACCTTTCCTCTTTTTTTCCAGAAATTATTCAAAGAAGAATTATCTCCTCTTCAAAATTTCAGACAGCAACCATATTACTTCATGCAAATCCTCAGGCGGTATACTACAACTGTGTAACATTTCATCGAAATCCAAATACCCGTTAAGAGAACATTAGCACATGTCCTCTTAACGGGTATTTGGATTTCGTGCTAACAAAGTCCGTCCCCCTTTTTACCATAAAATATTCAAAGATGAATTATCTCCCCTTCAAAGTTTTGAGCAGCAACCATATTATTTCATGCACATCTTCAGGTGGTGTTTCTACAACTATGTAACATTTCAACAAAATCCAAGATTCTGTTCAGGAGAACATGCGCTGACAAGATTCGTCCTCCAATTTTGCCAGAAAATATTCAGACAGATTATCTCCCCTTCAAACTTTCAGAAAGCAACTATATTACTAAATGCACATCTTCAGGTGGTGTACTACAACTCTGTAACATTTCATCAAAATCCAAGCATCCGTTTAGGAGAACATGTACTGACAAGGTTTGTCCTCCCCCTTTTTGAGAAAATATTCAAAGACAAATTATCTCTCCTTCAAAATTTCAGATAACAACCATATTACTTTATGCACATCTTCAGGTGGTGTACTACAACTGTGTAACATTTCATCAAAATCCAAGCAGCTGTTTAGGAGAACATGCACTGACAAGGTTTGTCCTCCCCCTTTTTGAAAAATTTTCAAAGACAAATTATCTTCCCTTCAAAATTTCCAGCAGCAACCATATGACTTCATGCACATCTTCAGGTGGTGCACTACTTCTGTGTAACATTTCATGAAAATCTAATCAGCCGTTTAGGAGAACATGTGCTGACAAGATACATGGACGGAAAGACGGATGGATGAACAGGGTGATTCCTATATACCCCCAAACTTTGTTTGCGGGGGTATAAAAACTAAGCAAACCTTCTTTACAAACAGAAAGGATACATACCAACAAAGTGTCTGCGAATAAACAATATCTAACACTACTTTTGGCAAGTCAAATTCCTGAAGTCCCACCATACTGATTAGCTTGCTGCTCTTGTGAAATCTTTGGTGAATAATTCTGAAATGACATCAAAATTAATACAGTAAAATCTCTGTCATAGTTGATGGAATAACGACAAAAACAATCAACTTAGGATTCAGGGTAATTACAATAGCATAGTGGGAATTATCTGCTTTCAAGGTTTATGCCAGTTAAAAAACAAAGCAATTATATATGGAACACAAGTGATTTATTTTTCTGTTGGTGGTGGGTCATTTTCTATTGTGTCCTTATAGTTTAATTATATATTTATTTTTTTTTGTCTTGTTGGGGGATATAAAAATAAAATGTGTTCTACCCCCACAGTGTAATTTTTACTGGAATAGCCCTTAATGGCCAAGTCAAGCTTTGTGAACACTGGAAAATCAATCCTTGTCACTCCATGTTACTCACATGTGAAATGTTTTTTTCCCCACAATTTTTGTGTCATCAGTGCAGAAGAGGAAAAGCAATATTTTTTGTTTGGAGCTACAGTGATGTGACTTAAAGTACATATAAAATCAACAAAACATCAAAATTTTTTGCTTTGATTACATTGCCATTTGACATTATTGAATTAAATGCCACTATAAACATATTGCCCTTGGATGAAGATGTTAGGGAAGATTAACACACGAGGTAAAAAATTATCACCCGACACGAAGTAGAGGGTGATAATTTTTTCACCGAGTGTGTTAATCGCCCTAACATCTTCATCCAAGGGCAATATGATTTTTATTATACTGAATGCCGAGTTGAAAAAGCGTTAAAAACAATAAGTAGAACAAGAACATTGAAAAGAAATAACATTACATGTCACATGGTTTGTTTTTATACTCTTTCTCAAGTGGGAATAATAATCAGTAAACTTCGGTCGGAGCGGGTGTTAATTTTCAAGATCGGCAAACTTCGGACTGAGCGGGTGTTAATTTTTAAAGATCGGCAAACTTCGGGCTGAGCGGGTGTTAATTTTTAAAGATCGGCAAACTTCGGGCTGAGCGGGTGTTAATTTTAGACATTAACACCCGTTGCTATGGATGGGCGGGGCTAACTAAGGATTAGTCAAAATTAACAAAGGCAGCTTGTCCAATGAAATTAATGGATAATAAAAGAAATTTGCATAAAGTATAATAATATATAAATAACATATAGCTGGGAGGGTGACACAGCAGATTGTTACCCCGAGAAAACATTGTCAACCGATGCGAAGCAGAGGTTGACAATGTTTTTCGAGGGGTAACAATCTGCTCTGTCACCCTCCCAGCTATATGTTATTTATTTTATTATACTGAATGTTACTTTGAATTCAATCATTTATTGAAAATCACTGGACCATGAACAGAGGGTAACATTGCAAAAATTGTTACCCTCTCAGCCATATGACAATTTTAGTGAATGTTACCCTGGCAGCTTTAATAAAAATCTTACATATGATAGATTGAATTGTCAAATTAATTTTTGTTAAAGAAAAATCTTCTTAAGTATAATAAAAAAAAAAATACTTACCTTCTTGGAAACTCGACTAAAAAGGTAGATATAACGACAACTAGAAAATCCATAATGATTAGTTTGTATATTTGTTGTCCAACATAAGTCTCCCAACACTGAAATGCATGAATCGAACATAAAATAATAAAATAATTTGATGAATATATGGATTAAAAAAATATTTTTTGTAGTTCTTCATTTTCATTTCAGAAATTGTAGGTGTTTCCTGTTATATTTTTTTATTCTATTTTTCTAATCTTCTATTAAACTGCATTTTCAGTCATCTATTCACACACATCAATAGTTTTTGCATCATCCTTCACATTTTTTTCTTGTTCAAGATGAAGAAGTATTATAACAAACAAGCTAACATAAAAAGATTGTCTTTTTCTATCAAGTTTACAGTCTATTAATTGAAAAATACATTGTAAACACCAGTTGTTATCTAAGAATTGAATGCATTATTTTTAAGTTTCATTGGGGTATGAAAGCGTTGACAGAAGCACATTTTTAATGAAGCCTGGTAGCACTTCATGTTGAAAATGTGCGCCCGGTCAACACTTTCATAATCCCTATGAAACTTCAAAATAATGCATTCAATACTTATAATTACATTTTAAAACCAAATCATAAAAAACAAAATTATATTAAAAAAGTTAGTACGTCATGTACAATGGGATTCTTTTTTTAATAATTCGTCCGCCACATGGTCATTTTATCAAATGTGTTTCATGGAAATTGCAACTTCACGTTGATATGCCACGTGAGTGATGTTCACCTATCAAATTGACGGAATTCAAATGAATATTCATGAAATGTAATTATTGGTATGTGGATTACGGTTATCTGCTGACAATCTGATGGTCTCCACTGAGGTAAATATGGGACTTTCAAGTTAATTTTCCTTTTTAATACAAAAAAAAAATAGTAATGGTGCATTACATGATACCCCGCCACGTTCCACAAAATTTCAAAGTTTGAAAAGGCATAACTCCAGAACCCCTTGGACCTCTGAACCTGAAATCGAACTTGGCCTGAGTTTTGTGGTATACAAGTAACATACCAAGTTTGAAGACAATATATTATTTCATTCAAAAGTTATCAGTCGGAAACCCTAAAATTCGCAAAATTTCAAAGTTTCAAGGGCATAACTCCAGAACCCCTTGGACCTCTGAACCAAAAATCGTACTTGGCCTGAGTTTTGTGGTAAACAAGTTACATACCAAGTTTGAAGACCATATATTAATTCATTCACAAGTCATCAGTCGGAAACCATAATATTCGCAAATTTTCAAAGTTTCAAGGGACATAACTCAAGAACCCCCTTGGACCTCTGAACCAAAAATCATACTTGGCCCGAGTTTTGTGGTAAACAAATTACATACCAAGTTTGGAGACAATATATTTTATTTCATTCACAAAGTTATCAGTCAGAAACCCTAAAATTCGCAAAATTCAAAGTTTCAAGGGGCATAACTCCAGGACACCTTAGACCTCTGAACCTGAAATCAAACTTGGCCTGAGTTTTGTGGTATAAAAGTTACATACCAAGTTTGAAGACAATATATTATTTCATTTACAAGTTATCAGTCGGAAACCTAAAATTCGCAAAATTTCAAAGTTTCAAGGGGCATAACTCCAGAACCCCTTGGACCTCTGAACCTGAACTTGGCCTGAGTTTTGTGGTATACAAGTTACATACCAAGTTTGAAGACCTTATGTTATTTCGTTCACAAGTTATCAGTCGGAAACCTTTGGGGGATGGACAGACGGACGGACGGACAGACGGACACAAGACTTGGGGTATCACATTATACCTCGCCACTACGTGTGGCGGGGTATAAAAAACTAGAGGATGAAATGCCCCCGCGCAGGGTTGAATCAAATTGTGACTTTTTAGTAATGATATTTGTGTCTGTAAGACACATATGATGCCCCCGCTAAACACATGCTACTTTGAAGTTGCACAGATAAACTATGTACCCTCTATTACTAAATCACCAAAAAAATTTAAAATAGTGTATACTTTTGAAAAAAAAATGAACCGAAATCAAAATACATACCACATGCACATCTTCAATATAGATACAAATGAACTGCAAAATAAAAGCTTCCTAGCATCAAAACTGTGGGAGGAGTTGTGCGGACAATCTGTGTACGGTACTCTCTATTAATAATTCACCCCAAAAAATGACTAAGTTCAACAATGTATATTTTTTCCAAAAATGCATCAAAATCAAAATTCTTTCCACATGCACATCTTCAATGTAAGTACAAATTGTCTGCAAAATAAAAACTTTCTAGCACCAAAATTGTAGGAGCAGTTGTGTAGACTTTCTATGTACCCTCTATTACTGATTCACCCAAAAAAACGACTATGTTCAACATGTTCAACAACGTATGATTTTAACAAAAATTAACTGAAATCACAGGAATTGAATTCCTGGGTCCCCCGCCATTCAAGCAACATACTAGTCCATTGTATACTGTATATGAAATTGCAATATTTTCAAATATTCAGGGCTGTCCCAGAATTCAATATGTAGGGATAAAAAAAGTATCCACAAAGGCTGATGTTCAAACTTGACCAAGGTATTAGTGGTATTAACATTTGGTATAAATTTCATGAAAATCTGTCAAAATCTGTAGCCAGTAGAGCACTTATAAGGTCAATTTTTGGATAAAACGGTGTCGTTATTTTGGTCAAAGTCCCATAACTCCGTCAAAGTCTTGACCAAAGCTGATCTTCGGACTTAACCAAGGTTTTAGTGGTATAAACATTTGGTATACATTTCATGAGAATCCGTTTAAATTTGTAGGCATGAGAGCGCTTACAAGGTCAATTTTTGGCTAAAACAGAGTCATAATTTCAGTCAAAGCCCCATAACTCCGTCAAAAAGTATCGAACAAGACTGATTTTCGAACTTGACCAAAGAATTACTGATATAAACATTTGGTATAAATTTCATGAAAGTCCTTTAAAATTTGTAGGCATGAGAGCGCTTACAAGAAAGTGTGACGGACAGACGGACGCACAGACGCCCAGCATTTCTATGTCCCTGCACCATGTTGCGGCGGGGGACAAAAATCTTTACCACAAGCACATCTTCAATATAGGTACAAATGATCTGTACCCTCTATTACAAAATAATGACTAAGTTCAACAATGTATAATTTTGATAAAAAAATATCCAAAATCAAAATCCTTAGCATATGCTTACCTTCAATATAGGTACAAATGACCTGCAAAATAAAAACTTAGTAGCATCAAAACTGAAGAAGGAGTTGCGCAGACACTATGTATTCTCTATTACAAAATTACCAAAATAAAAATCCTTATCACATGCACATCTTCAGTATACATGATATATGTACAAATGATCTGCAAAATAAAAACTTTCTAGCATAAAAACTGTAAGAGGAATTGCACAGACAAACCATGTACTCCCCTCAGATGTACGGACAGACGGAAGGACGGATGCACAGACGGAAGACAGACAGACATAAGACGGACGGACAGGGGTAAAACAATATGCCCCTCAACTTATCGTGGCAAGGGCATTATAAAAACATTTTCTTACTGGAGAACATATTCGTCATTTTATCAATTAATGAGCTAATGGTGAACAATGGTTTTTTTTTGTAGCAAGATCCAGGTAAATTGTTTTTGTCAATTAAAATATAGTCAACAATTGTCATGTGGCCAATGTTATGGTACACTTAAGTTAATTGATAACTTGTTTCTAGTATGAGGTATCTCATCATTTATTCGTTCTATGTCTCAGAAATCCAGTTGTCGGTCGCACTTACTGGTACTGATCAAGACACTCATTTCTACCTCCAGCTATACAAAATTTCTTATCTCAAAAGTCCTATGCTGTTATTTCCAAATTGTTTATGATATTTAGAGCAGATTTGTTTCAATATGTATCCAGCATAAGCAATTTTCATTCATGATCAACTAGATTAAGTAAATTTTTTACTATTACTTCAAATTTAAGCACAGAAATGTATCTAAATTATTAAAGAATGAAGAAATATATACCCCCTAAAATTCACCAGAATGTGAGCTAACAGTAACATTTTTACTTATGATATAAACTTCAGGATAAAAGTACTACTTGGCTGTAGAAAAAAAAACTGGCCTTATTTTACTTAAGGGAACCTGTCTTAGGCTAATATCCAATCCCTAATCTAACAGCAACAACAGGGCATGTACTCAATGCCATATCCTTAAGGTAGATAGACAGTATTATTCATATCCATGAGATTTTGTTGTATGTTTGCACAATTGAAGAACCAACCCTACTTACACGAAATCTGTAATAAAATATATAGGTCACCATGCGTACTTTTTCTAGAATTGAGATCAAAGTTTGCTCATTTTTAGCCATTTTTTCGCCTAAATTTACATAGAATGCACGGGGAAAGCATGGAAAGGCAATTTTTAGCTTAATAGAAATTTCCTTTTTATCCATGAGAATTTGATGTATTATTGTGAACGGATATTTTATGATGTAATTTATTGGTTACAAGAGAAAAATGTATATGTCACCATGCTTTTAACGGAGATATTTTACAAAGTTTCCGGATTAAACATTATTTACGGGAAAAGGGAGTTAATTCGCGGCAAAGTAAACGAAATGTGACGTTTCACATCTGTCATTCAATTATGACGTCACAAAGAAAAAGCCGCCAAATTACTGTTCCGGCCCGAAAATCAAACCTACCCCTTATCCGACTCTTTATTTTTCTAATGCGCGATTTAATTGCGCAGCGTTACAGTGTCTATCTACCTTAAACTACCCAAAATCCATAACCTTAACCCTACCCTAACGTGGAAGTGTGAAAAATCACCATCTTAATGTAATGGATTCCCTAAAGTAAAATAGGGAGCAAAACACTTGTGTAACCAGTTTATGATAGCACGACAAACCTTTATACTGGTACTGATCTCTTCAGTATTATAATTATTAACTTCCCATCTAGTGTTCCCACATTGTGATGTCGTTGCATCACTTGTTGTTATCACTGTATACAGAGATCCTATCAAAATTCCTAATGAAGCAAGACGTAGGAAAATTATTCTGTAAGAAAAAAAAAACATTTGCATTTTGTGGATATTTAGGGATTAAAAAACTAATATTTGTTGGATAACTAGAGATTTAAAAAGAATCATAGTACAGGGGTTTAAATTGCATATTTGACAAAAAATGAAATTCACTACAGGACTGTTGATGTCTATATAATTAAAATAGTTAAATTTGATCAAATACCGTATAAGTGGTTATTTTCGCGAGGACTTAATTTTCGCGACCTTTCTTAAGTCGCGAAAATTGAATACCGCGAAATATAATTTATATGACACTTTATACAGTAAATGATAAACAATCGCGAAAATTTGAGTTCCGCGAAAATAAAATCCAGCAATTTTGAAAGAAATCGTGAATTTTGCGTCCCGCGAAAATAACCACTTATACGGTATGTAACTTTTATTGGTTTACTATGCAGATTATTGAACCTTTTCAGCAAATTTCTGTTCTATAAAAGGAGATAATTTTTGCAAAGAAATAATAGAAAAAAATCTAAATAGCACCAGGGTGCACAAGCCGAGTTGCAACTTCAAATATAATGTAACCAAGTATTGTGGAGACCCTTATGTTTCTAAAATTGTCAATCTATTATAATTATCTTTCCTACCTAATGTCCAAATTCTAAGAATTCAAAAAGGTCTCATTTCATGTTTTGAAATTTCAATAAATGAATCTATTTTCTTTCACTGTGACCCTGACCTTTGGCCTACTTTATCTTAAATCATAAGAGTTCTTCCCCTTCTAAATTCTAACAAATATCCAAGTTTTATTTCAATTGGGTGAAAATTCTTCGAGTTATTGTCCAGAAACCATGGTTTTCTGAAATTTTCAAATTATCATTTTAATTGGGTGTAAACTTTTTGAGTTATCATCCGAAAACCAAATTTTTCTGAAATATTTATTCCATATTCGGTCACTGTGACCTTAACCTTTGACCTACTTTCTCCAAAATTGATAAGGTTCCTTTCCTCCTTGTATCCAACAACATATCCAAGTCTCATTCATTCAAATTAAATGTAAACTTTTTGAGTTATAATCTGGAAACCAAATTTTTCTAAAATTTTCAGTCTATTTTTGGCCATTGTGACCTTGACTTTGACCTAATTTCTCCAAAATCAATAAGGTTCCTCCCTTTCTGGTATCCAACAATATATCCAAGTTTCATTTCAACTGGATGAAAACTTTTGGAGTTATCATCTGGAAACCAAATTTTTATGAAATTTTCAGTATATTTTTGGTCATGTGACCTTGACCTTTGACCTTATTTCTCCAAAATCAATAGGTTTCCTCCCTTTCTGGTTGGTATCCAACAATATATCCAAGTTTCATTTCAATTGGATGTAAACTTTTTGAGTTATCATCTGGAAACCAAATTTTCCTGAAATATTTAATCCATTTTCGATCACTGAGACCTTGACCTTTGACGTAATTTCTCCAAAATCAGTTTTATTCCTCCCTTTCTAGTATCAAACAATATATCCAAGTTTCATTTCAATTGGATGTAAATTTTTTGAGTTATCATCCGGAAACAAAATTTTTCTAAAATTTTCAGTCTTTTTTCTGTCACTGTGACCTTGACCTTTGACTTACTTTCTCCAATATCCATAGGGTTCCTCCCCTCCTAGTATCCAACAACATTTTCAAGTTTCATTTCAATTAGGTGCTAACTTTTTGAGTTATCATTCTGAAACCAAATTTTTCTGAAATTTTCAATCTATTTTCGGTCACTGTGACCTTGACCTTTGACCTACTTTCTAAAAAATCAATAGGGTTCCTCCCTTCCTGGTATCCAACAACATAACCAAGTCTCATATCAATTGGATGTTAACTTTTTGAGTTATCATCCGGAAACCAATGTTTGATGCCTGCCCGCCCGCAACACCAAACCAATAGCAGAGTTCAACTTCGTTGCAACTCGGCTAAAAATCAGATTTTCACCATTCATTCAAAAATAGGTTGGTGAACCCAATTTTTTTCATGCAAATCAAAGGCAAGTATATTACCTATTAATTTACCAAATTAAAAAAAAATTCTAGCTGATATAACTACAAAAAGTAAAATTTTGTTAAAATTTGCTTATTTTCCTTTTTATTTCACCCAAAAGAACTGATTTTTATATTACAGTTTCATGAAAAAAAAAATTTCGAAAATTTTTAAAGTGCTTCAAAGTTCCCGA
>MJUU01028985.1:8527-29885 GCA_002080025.1 Modiolus philippinarum
GAGTAAAAACAATAAGTCACCAAACTTCGTTTGGGTGACTTAATAAGAAACAGAGTAAAAACAATAAGTCACCAAACTTCGTTTGGGTGACTTAATAATAATAACAAAGAAACGGACCTAAAACAATATGTCGTCCCGACTACGTCAGGGGCGACATAATTAACACTTGTACGAAAATCTTGATATCAAACAAGTGCTCATTTAACTGTCCCAAAGATCTATTTCACAGTGAGTACTAATTACCAAGTCGGTACAAAATATAATGGAATGCTCGTTTTTTTTCCTACAAAGAATCTTGAAAAAACTGGATCCAGAAAAAGCCATTTTCAGAAATCAATTTCGTATTATTTATACATATTTAATTCTTTTTTCAATGATCCTTCCACATTTTGCTTTCGCGAAAGGCCCTTTGATTACAGCTTTATTTGTTCTTTAATCATGCAATTTCGACAATCAGATAGAGATGTTTCTAAAACAATGATTTCGAAATGAAGCAATTGTCTATTTCCTATTTATTCTTATCATACAGTGATTATTGCAATACGAAATACGTATACATTGAAGTGTTAAGAAAAAAGGTAAAATGTTGAAAAGTTCTAATGTCATCCACACCTTGTTTTTCGAAGAGATTAAAGGTAGACAAATCTACAAGGAAGATTATTTTTTTTCAAAACACTTCCCGCCTGATAACAACTATATTGCACTATGTACTGAGTGTTTTATGTTCATACTGTGTACTTCTAGATCAAGTGTATCTTGGCATGCCAGTCTTAAAACACCTATTAAAGAAGTCTAGCGCAAATCTGTATCTCATTAATCAATTCTAGCATTCTACACAAATTTAACATTGCCAGGTATACACTGATGATGTACAAGATAAATTTTAATGTCCCCATGGATCACTAAGGTTAATAAAAATTGAACTTCAAGCAAACTAAAATATTAAAAGTCAATTTAAACAAGTTTAATGCAAGATGACGAAGTACACTCATACTGAATATTCCTGTCTTAAATAGTGGTCAATGTTTATTATAAAAATTATGACCAATTTCATCGTAAGTATCAAGATATTTAAGAATTCAGTTTTTAACTGCACTATTATTTCTTGAGATGCACGGGCACCAAACCTTTGAACCTCTAAAACAAGGGCTCTAGGTCCGAACACCATTGCTATTTGCTCTTCTCACAGAGGGCTGCGAGCTTTACCTTCTGGGCTTCGAGCTTCTCACTGGGCTTCAAGCTCCACTCACATGACTTCGGACTCTCGCTTAACCTGTGCAGCGAAGTTCGAATTTAACCATTTTTTCCTTTATTATTTAGATTAATTGTATTGCTGACGTTTGCAAAGGATTTTCTGACTTTTCATCGGGGATATGTCATTAACCTGACTCGCATCACGTATCATGATACTCGGAACTGAAGTGGACACTGCTAATGCGGGGGATAAGTATTATCTTTGATGTTCTCCTTTGTCAAATTTTAATTTTGGACCAATAAAAACTGCGCACAAAAAAAACTCCGCGATTCATTGATGAGAGTGTGTATTTTCTTCATATTACGTAAGCATAGTGTCAGCTCTGGTCAGGTCATCATCGGGATACCCACTTGTTGACTTTTACTTTGGTAAGGCCAGGAAGAATGATTGTTGGTTCCGTCCAAAAACATATTACCTTTATTGATGGGTACTTTAGCTATGGATGATGAATTTCTACTAGTGTGATTATATTGTGACTGGTTTAATTTTGATAAAAGGCTTTAAATAAACAAGAAATGCATTATTCTATAAATGTTTACCTTGAAAATCAAACAGGAAACAGGAAATTAAAGTACAGTTCGGTACATGGAGAACATGAAGAAACAGTACAGTTCAGTTTATGAGCAGAGAATAATAAGACTGTCATCTTGTTATTTTGCATTATTTCTTCCAAATTTGGAGACATCAAAATGAATTTATTTCAGATGTTGCTACAAATAATCAAAATGAAACTGTTAATTGAGTTTGATTCAGCATTTCATATGTTAAGGGGTAGAAAATGATTGATAACTTCTTTTTTAATTATATAAACTGTTTATTTTATCTTCTTTTTATATTGAAATAAATTTTTATATGATAGAATTAAGTTGACCTGACATATAATTGATCTGTAACTGACAACTTTTAATAGGTTTAGATTGACAACATTACATAAAGTTATACAAACGTGCATAAGACGTCTGTGAGGGTTTCTTTTTACCGATATGTCAAGATTCACACAGGATGAACAGGAAACACTCAGTTATAGCATACAGTGTTTACATAGTGTTTGATTTACCTATTTATAGGAAAATTGAGTACAGGTTTTTTGACAAAATTCTTAATCATGATTAGTATGAACTTCTTCCTTGTTGTAAGTCATCAATCCACTATGTTTCTCTACATTTAACTAAATAACTAAGGAAATTACTGTTTATTTAGTTTCTTAAGCTGGTCGATACGAAAAATAAGGTCTCTTTAGTGTTGATATCAAATATTTTAGAGATTAAAAAACATAAAGGTAATCTTTAGCTTGAACATATATGTCTAACATTTAGGTACCACAGTGTTCCAAAAAGGCTTTTTGCCAGCACCGAAGTCCTTGACTAACCTGGCTGGTAAATAACAACTTCAGCTAGCAGTACAGCCAGTTTATTAAACACCTATGAAAATATGGACAAATAGCTGAAAAAGAAGAACGAAAGACATTGAATAAACATATCCGTACAGCTGTAAGCATCAGTTATATCTGCTATATCCTAATATGATAATTTCCCGCCATAATAAGCTAGGAAGTCATGTTCAGTGTAAACTAACCTGTACAGCTGTAAGCATCTGTTATATCTGCTATATCATAATATGATAATTTCCCACCATAATAAGCTAGGAAGCCAAGTTCTGGTATTAATGGAGAAAACCCGTCCTGTAAATACAAGTTATATACATTGAAATGATATTTGTTCTATCTAGTGATATTTTGATGGTTGACGAGTTATTGAACAAATATCAGTCCAAAATATGCATGCTTATATAAAAGTGGAAATGTCAATCAAAGTTAGTAATTATTGTCACGTTGCTATAAGGCAATCTAAGTTTTCATTTAGAGCAGTTATTACAATGGATGAATTAAATGAGTTGGATGCTGCAATGCAGCATCCATATTATAAATATTTTAACTAAAAATAAAAGATGCTACATCAAGCTTTATTTTTTAACCCGTTTGAAAAAAAGACAAAAAATATTTTTGAATATTTAAAAGTCTTCAGGACAAGAGAGGTCTCGTCCAACTTAAATAAGCAAAAAAGGGATATGACAGCATTGTCAGCAAGGCCAGTAACATAAAAAAAAGTCCCTGGTCCGTTTGGGAACTTTGAATTCACAATAGCTCTTCCAGTTTGTGTGCTGTCAAGACCTTTACCCATCCCAATTCCCTCCCGAGATGTGATGTCATTTTTTCTGTTTTTTTAAAATAGGAGAAAAGGGGGTTCCAGCCGATTTTTTTCTGCTATTTCTGTTATTTTCGCCTTAAAATAAGCTCGACACTTTAATAAATAATAATAGAAAAGCGGGTTCAGCTTCCTGCAGTCCCGCTTAGCTCAACCAATGAAGTTAAATACCTTCTTGATACATACTATGTGAATTAAACAACGGCAGAGAATACCGAAGGAACAAAGGAGTGAAATTTACAAAAATCGAAGTCCTAGGACATGGCCATAAGGAGAACACAGAAAACAATGAAGTTAGACATAGGAAACAATGACGTTAGACTGATACAAAGCACAGAAATAGAAATCAGTGAATGAGTAATAAGACGAGACGAGTATTCGATTTTTAGAGGGGATTTACATTCCTAGGACAATTTTGTCTAGGAAAATATGACTTTTTCATGTCCATCTCATTGATTTTTAAAATTATTTATTCAATTCATTTTCACAAAATGTAACATAAATATATTTATTTACATTTGCAACAAAAAAAATATTCATCAAATCAAAATTAAATCATAAGTAGGATAAGAATATTTATTTTAACCAAGATTAAATTATTTAATTGCAAAATCGTCTAAGCTCCCAACCCACCCACTCCTTCCATAAATAAAATGGTCGTCCGCTAAATGCGAGAGCCGATAGAGAAATCTAAACAAATCACTGGAAGGGTCTTCACTTGTGAGTATGATGATGAGTTTTGCACTGAATTTCAGACAGTTTTCAAACATGAAAAGAATGAATAGCAGCGCGTTACTACATTGTTAAGGATCCAAAAACGTATGATTTTCAGAAGCGAATGCAGGATTTAAGGTAGTGGAGCATATAAATAAATACCGAGGTTACTGTGAATTTTAATTCTGCATTTGCGCATTTGGACAACTTATGTCTCTTCAGTACAGATGAAATCAAAACGTTTGGAAGACCATAAACTCAAAGATGTTTAAAAAATTATGACAATGGTATTAAACTGCCTGGCTAATTTTTCGTTAATAATCCTATAAATATTTCATTTCACGTACATTTTGTAAACATGTGTTAAAATTACATGAATATGGGTAGTTTAATACATGATTCTTATTTTTTCTTTAGCGGTCGATTTGGGCGGACTTAAATCCACCTGTTGTTGAATTGTGTATTTTTGTTCATGTGAAGTTATATTGCAGATTATTTAGGGGATTTTAATGGTACATTTAGGCTCTTGGTAACAATACTAGGACATGTGTCAGAATACGAAGATATCAATTGGGGTTAACTTGGAACATCATAAAAATCATGTACTTGAAAGAGGAATGGAAAGACAATTCACTTCTCTGAAAACAGATAAGTGCGATAAAAATAAATTATTATGACTAGCACAGACCTGCAGGACTTCAACCGTTGCAATTTTAAACATTTATCTGAAGGTGTAACAAAAACCGTTCTTAAGTTTTTTTTTGTCATCTCGCAGTAAACGGAAGGGAGAATGATGATTTTGAAACTAAGAAGATGAAACACCAACATACATAGGCAATCTTTTTACATTTCTATCGGGCGTATAAAGCAGTTGCTGTTATTTTTCACCAATGGCTTCGAGTAACATATTTCTATTGGAGATAAGTATAAGTATATGTAATTGATTGTGTGAGCACTTTTCCAGTTCATTTCATGTTTGTTTACCCCGTAAGCATAACTTTAAAGAAACATGAATTTCGCTAAAACCTTTGTAAGGCGTAGTCTAGAACTTTCTTTGAGGTATGAGCAAAGGTAAGTATTAAAAGATCCATGGTGACTTCAAGATAGGGAATAATAATAAAAGCTTTGTTCTGTTGCTTGATTCTGCCATGTATTTTGTAGAGCTTTTATCTTAATTTTTTTTCATTACTTATACTACAATCACTTATTTGTCTTTTAACTCTCCATTGGATACGCCATTTACTGCCAGAACTGATAGCAATGTTATGATTATAGAGAAAAACCTGATTTTACTCTCAATTTTAAACATTCATTTTCGAGTTTTCGGAATTGTAGTAAAGAATCTTAAAAGAGGAATTCGTTTTAATTTTATCTAGGTTAATATCTTCATCTCTTGAATTCAAATCCAGATTTGGTTAGCAGCTGCAGCCTGTTGTTGGTTTGCTTTTAAAGATGCAGACAACTCAGTCGTATTATATTTGCAATAATGTTTCTAAAATTGTTAGAACTTCTAACTTATAAGTATTACTTCTACCATTAGAAAGAAAAATGAAATTTTAATAGAATATTTTGCACAAATAGAGAATAAAACAGTGCCTTTAACTAAGAAGATACATCATTTCACAGTGTTTAAATAACAAAATACCGAAGTTACTGTGAATTTAGTTTCTGCATATGCGTATTTAGACAACTTGTGTCTCTTCAGTGCAGATAAAACCTAAACGTTTAGAAGACCAAAAGTCAAAGATCTTTAAAAACAGATAGAGAACAAATTACCAAATATAATCTAAATAGAAAGCCAAAATCAGCCAAGGACAGAGCTTTGCATGAGGGAGATACTCCTTAGTTTTCATTAATTTTGATGACACTTATTTAAGTGACATCAAAAGTTCTCTTTTTTATGCCATTTAACAATATCATGAAATAAAGTTACAACTAATCAATAACTCTTGTTTGTGATTTGTTTTTACTTTAATACTGCAAACATTTATATAAAACGGTGTGCTACTTATTTCACATTCCTTATTTTACGATAATGTTTTACGGTAAGAGTAAAAAATACCTAAACTCGCCTACAAACTTATAAAACCTTTAAATCGTCTAATTCATAAGGGTTATAATTACGGTATTGTCGTCAAGTCATTACGTATGGACTTCATTGGTATTAACATTGATTTTTTGATAGGGTCTTTGCATTGTAACTGAACACATTCTAAATTTCTAAAATCTGTATTGCATGGACACGGGTTATGTATTCCGGTATATGCATGACATCATTATGCTAAACTCCTCACAGGAAGGGATCTTGGTGGAAGCTGTATACTTAGGGTACATAACTTACTTTGTCAGTTGGTAATGGGTCTGGAGCTGGCATGTCAGTTAACTGCTAGTAGTCTCTTGTGATTTCATGTTTATGTCCTGCTAGTAGTCTCTTATGATTTTATGTTTATGTCCGTATATTTAGTTCTTTCAGTTTCATTTTTCACAATTGACTCAGTCCTGTTGCCAACTGAATTTTACTGTTGTTACGACTGTTTTTTTTTATTTATCACATTGGCTGCTGGGGGAAGGTTTGGATTCAATAAAACTAGTTTAACCCCACCGCAGCAGGTTTGCGCCTTTACTAAGTCAGGAAATTTACTAAGCCTTTGTGTGTCTTTTCTGTTTATGCATACTGGTATATGCATGAAATCATTATGCTAAACTCCTCACGGGAAGGGATCTTGGTGGAAGTTGTATACTGAGGATACATAATTTTATTTGTCGTGTGGTAATGGGTCTGGAGCTGACATGTCAGTTAATTGCTAGTAGTCTTTTGTGATTTCATGTTTATATCTGTATAGTTTTTCACAATTTACTCAGTCCTGTTGCTAACTGAATTTTACTGTTGTTACTGTTGTTTTTTTTATTTATCACATTGGCTAGGAGGAAGGTTTTGGCCCAATAAAACTAGTTTAACCCCGCCGCAGCAGGTTTGCGCCTGCCCTTAGTCAGGAAATTTATTAAGCCTTTGTATGTCTTTTTTTTCTAGTTCGTTTACTTTATGTCTATAGGAGTCTAGGATGATGTTTATTTCGCTGAACTTGATTACTCTTTATTCAGGGGCCAACTCCGACATGCCATTGGGTGTGGGGTTTTCTCACCGTTCAAGATCTTATGGTGGCTTTGAGTTGTTATTACTCCCCTTTGGATCGTTGTCTCTTTGACACATTTCCCGTTTCCCTTCTTTTTTCTATAAGTGTTCTTCATTTATTTAACGCCAATACAGTGGGGTGGTATGATATTAAAGGTTGCAATTTTGATATAAATTTTCACGATATTATCAAGGTAAAAAAACTTACTATCTAATGCATGTGACCTATAATTGTAATACCAGTTTTCAGAATAACTTTTGGTATACAAGATATTTCGAGGTATTTGATAGAAAATGACAAATAAGGACGTCGATGGACAGAAAGTGATGACTGAGGCCGCATTGACCACTACAGAGAGATAAGTTATAAAATACTTACCCTCCAGCCATAGTGTTCAATTGATTCATAATCATAATAATTGTAATCTCTTGTGTCCATCTTTCCATAGTTAGCTCCACCTTTCAAACTCTGACCCATGATACTCCATATCATTTTAACATGTTGGTCTCTGTCGGTTCTACTCTGTTCATGCCATGCACCAAGTGCATGCAACATTTCATGAATAGTTATACCAACCTAAAATGATAGATACAAAATTGCTTTGGTGTCTTACCGTTACAATAATTGTTAACAAAGAGAAGTTAAGTTTCCAAAACACATGTGTTTTTTAAAATGGAGGGGAATCCTAAAGGGGAAGTTGGAGATTGCAATTTTTCATTGACTGTATCTTATTCAAAAGTATTAGAAAAAGAAATTATAACAATATTCAATATTTTTTTTAACAATAATCATATGATTTGTATTCATAGCAAGCAACGTTTGACCATTTGACACTATCTGCTTCAATTATCACGGTTTAAGATTCATTTGTGCAGTTGATTCTTGGAGATTTATGTTTTTACAGATTCTAAGCATATATCAATATGCTACAGTTGCTTATGGTGCATATACTTTTTTTATTTTAGAATATTGTTTTTGCAAAAATTTTAATTATATTCTCTAATCGCACAAATAATATGAATTGTTCATTATATAAACACTTATTTTACGTAAGGCTAGAAATATACATTTAGATACAAACCCCTATACAGCCAGGATAACTGAGACTCAACGGTTGTTTTCCATTGTGAATTCTTCCAACATACGACCAACAGCCGCTGCATAAAAGATTATAGTACACAATAGAACATTAAAATATTATCGTTTTTTTATTTGTTCTCTATCAGCAACAATGATTGTATTTATGGTCTTCAAATTTCATTTTTATCTGCACCGAAGAGATACATTTTGTATGGGTAGTGGAAGTAGTCATCTGGGGAAAATATATTCCTCATAATGAAATAAAATCACGAATCAGAGGTGTCATCAAAAAAGTTTTTGTCGGTTTGCAAAAAAAAATTATCGTATTAGGTTATAAATTCATATTGTTTTCAAAAGCCAATTTAAAAGGAGAGGTATGACTCGATGAAAAAAGGGTGTGCAGTATGCTTGAGTTTCTTATTGATAACACCTTTTCTGACTTACATCTCTAATTGGACGAATATAGTCAACTCAGTACTAAAATTTACGACAAAAAGGATTTCAATTTCTAAATTATTAATTCATCTAACATGGACAGTTACACACCAGCTTCTCCTGCTTACGCAATGTATGATTCACAGTTAATTTGTTAAGCATTTTATTAACCAATATATTGAAATACAGTAAAAATTGTCTAGTTGATACATTTCTACAACTGGTCATTTATACAGGTCTAATACAGAAAAACGAGCTTAATACAGCTTTAAAACAGGTTTTAATACAACCCTATGTATTTCCGGTAAAATGTTGTAATTTTCGTAAAAAAACAAAATGGCCAATTTGGTACCTCTTCGGAAATTCCCAGGCACGACGAAACTACGAAAATTATCTTAAATGGAACAGACTATAGGAATTTTTATATTTTCTATTTCGAAACAGGCTATAGGTAATTTCCCGGATATAATTAGACACAAAATGGACGCAGACGACAACAACAAACAGACACGAAAACCCGATAATGGTGTTGCATTTCATATTCCCGCAAGAATGTCTGATAAATTTGCCAAGAATGGGGAAGATATGATGAATATATTGGCGCATGACATAATGCGGTTTGAATCGTTGTCTGAACAGTCCGAAATGTTTGCATTAGCTTCAGCATTAGCGGGTGATGGAAGAAGTGGTTCTTGATCAGACTGAAATTGCAGTGTGCAATGAGGGTATTTCAAACGATATGAATGAGGATGGGCGTTTTGTGACAGTTACCATTGAAGAAACGGACAAATTTCTAGAAAATAACGTGAACAAGAATACCAGTTACAAAACAAAGAGCGACATGAAAATATTTACGGATTGGTTGAGGTCTGTTAAAGAGTATAGAGAAGTAAAGAGTATTACAGCGTTGGAATTGGATTCACTGCTTGCCAGATTCTATTTAGGTAACTGATTTATTAAACACAAAGAAAAATACAACAAGCATAACGTAAGGCCCTTACAAAAAAATGGGGGGGGGTATTGTGAAGGATTGTGAAAAGCACCCCTTTTCCTTCGAATGTTAAATCTATTGAAAATCTCCAGGATACAATACGGTACTGACCAGTAAATGCATCCGTCAGATAAGTCAGCCCTGTTAACTAAAATAACTTTGACTGTATGTGCTAGAATATTATTCCAAATTTCATTGACAGTTGAGGACGAGAAATATGCAGTGTTTGTACATGCACTCCTATTACTTAACTTTTCGTTGATCTGCTTGTGAGAACTACATGAATGTACTCCTATATGCAGTGCATGAAGGTTGGAACACTGTGATGACTGTGCTTGTGAAGTAAGTGAGAACCAAACCGTCAGTCCAAAAAAGAAAAGTCCAAAGACATTATGACAACATCAGAAACACAAAGATACAAAGAAATCAGTGATTTGTCTCTTTTTTTGTGTGTGAATAATCATGATAATCATATAAATTTTATAATTCTATGTGATTGTTCTGCGTGTATTGAGCGTCTTCGATAGACCTTAAAAAATTATCTATCTATATAATGACAGATGTATGTACATGTACCCGGTTGTTATTCAATCAAGTAATATAATTTGGTAAGCACATCTAGCAGATCTAGACTGCATACTATACTTCCATTAAAAAGAACGTGTTTGATTTTTTGGTCATTGTCACACCACATTTACATGTACCATCTCATATACTCTGTTCCTATGATACTGCTGTATTTACATAATATTTCAAACAAATTTTCATGATGTTAAGTACCACAGCTGCATAGGACCCCAGCCTAATTACATAATTGTATATATAAGTACTTCTCAACCTTTTTGTTGTCAGAATTTTTATATTGTGTCATGACCGGAATGTCTGCAATTTCCAGTAATGGCATACAAATAAGAATAAGGTCAGCTGAAGGTGTGCATGTGAATTTGTACCCACTTTTGTAAAAACGGTATTATGCTGTTGCATTTCTATTTTAGTGGGCAGTGATTTTATTGCATTACAGTGATATATATGAAAGTATTTTTTAATGATATTTGTAGAGCAAACTCGCATTTAATACACCAGCTGATTGAAAGGGTCATAATAATGATGTCATGCATGTATCCCT
The DNA here is from genome assembly GCA_002080025.1 of Modiolus philippinarum. NCBI lineage: Eukaryota > Metazoa > Mollusca > Bivalvia > Mytilida > Modiolidae > Modiolus > Modiolus philippinarum. The sequence goes on from MJUU01028985.1 coordinate 19,467, forward strand.
TAAGACAGAAATATAACAAAAGAGTATCAGGTTTTTGTTTTTAAAAAAAAGCAAAATATGCCCCAGATTTTCAGTTGCCTACTCAAGGCAACCAATTCTAAGTAGACATCACTTGCAATACAGAATCTTGGATCCTGATCTATTAAAGAAAATAAACAGAAATATATTTTAATGTACATGTATGTAAAACCTCTACGTAAACTTTATTATTCTGTTTTAGGTGCTCGTAAAAAGGACGGCAGTGAATATGAACCGGACACAATCACAAGTATTAAAAACAGCGTAGACAGATATCTGAGGGACAACAAGGTGCAGATCAATATTAAAACTGATGAAAGGTTCAGCCATTCAAGACGTGTGCTTGAAGCAAAACGTAAACATTTAAAAAGTCAAGGGAAAGGTAGTAAGAAGAATAAAGCAGAATCTTTAGACGAGGAAGAAACCAGGGTGCTTTATGAGAAACAGATTCTCGGACAAGGTAAAAAAAGAATTAAATTGTTTTTGTATTGTTTTTATTTTGCCGGGGGGGGGGAGGGGGTCGTCAGTTTGTCTGTATCAATCCAGGTTAGGCCATCCTTAACAAAATGTTTGTTTGCATTTACCGACTGTCAATTTAGAATGTGAGCAGGTAGGTAGGTGAATTTTTTTTTTTTCGAAAGATGTCAAAAAGAGGTTAATTTTAAAAGAAAATATACTATAAATAGAATAAAAAAATATTTTATAGGAATTGACCATGAAATTTTTTGAGGAGGTAGGTTTTTTAATGAGTAGGTCGATAAACAGCAAACAAACAATTTTTTAAGGTTAGCCTTAGGTATCTAAGGAATGATTAAGGTTGACCTTGTCAATGGGAATGTTACGAACCAATAAAGGAAAGTAAAGTTCAGTTTTGACCGATTTCACTTAATATATAATATAACCTGATTGAAACAACTAAAAGGTATTAGATTTATTATACGCCAGTCTTTGATGGTACGTATTATGGTATACATGTACCTGCATCAGTCTGTCTGTCCATCCGTCCATCTTTGTGTCGTACTCTAACTTGAGAATGCTTTGAATATTTTTCTTCAAACTTTGCAGGATTTTTGGGTAGGACGGATGAAAACTCCCTTTCATTTTCTTTTGTGGGCTGATTTCTACTCCAGAGTTATGGGACTTTGAATATCCAAAAAATAAGTAAATTTATACTTTGTTATTGAAAACACTTAAATATTCTTTTATTCTTTGAGATCACTACCCCTAAGGTATATATATATAAATATTTCTTAATACTCAAGATAAGATGAATTGCTTGATAGATACCAGAAGTCCCTTGGGGTGGTGCCCCACCCCCACCATTTAAAGAATGGCAAATTATCTTGAAAACAGTTGAGATCCCTACCCCTAAACCATGTATATTTTTATTACTCATGATAAGGCGAATTGATTGATACATACCAGAAGTCCCCTGGGGTGGTGCCCCGCCCCCACCATTTAATTTTTAAGTTGAACTTGCAATAGAATGTTTTTTTTTCCAAAAAAATTATTATTTAGAATTAAATTTTTTATCAGTCCATAGATTATAAATGTATTTTAATTAATAATTGTATTTTAAAACTTTCAGGTAATCCTCAGTCACTGTTGAACACAGTTTGGTTGAACAACGGTGTATTCTTTGGTTTCAGAGGACGTCAAGATCATGTTAATCTTCTGCTTGGAGACTTGGAATTAAAGAAGGACTCTGAAGGGACAGAGTACATTGAATTCACTGGTAAACTTTTATAACTTGTACATCACATATTCATCATTAGGCCATAATAAAAATAATTCCTAGATTATCATCCTTTTTTCTCAAAATTCGGGGCGGGCAGGCAAATTTTATTTTATATTTTTTGTCAAATTTTGTGAAAAATGCTGTCATTTAAAAGAAGTTTACCAAAAATTGGCCAAAAAAATCAAAATAAAGTTTCTTGAGGTGGGTGAAAAAATCAGGGCGGGTGGGGATGAGAATCTAGGATATTTTTTATTATGGCCTTAAATAGCCAAATTGAAAAATGAAGTATATTTATGATTTTCTTAATTTGACATATTCATTTGCCTTCAGATCATGAAAGTGTTACATGACTCACTGAACTATAGCTGTAAAATATGGCAGTAGAATACCGAAGGGACAAACAATGCAATAATTACAAAAATCAAAGTCGGACACATGGCAAAAAGCGAGAAAACAGAAACATCAAGGACGCAAGACACGTACACAAAATACAAATATCAAAAATTAAAAAACAACATTCAAAACAAAAGCACTCGCAGTGTGAACTCAAATTAAAACAGGTGCTCCGGAAGGGTAAGCATGTCCTGCCCCGCATACGACACCCGTCACACAGTCAGTGAGGCATATATTGTTTTGAAAGATCTGTTTGGTAGCTGATTGGTTAATAGAAGTGTTATTTTGAAATAGAACGTCTCGACTTTATATATAGACCACACAATATGGCGAACGAAAGTACACCTTTACTTTTACAGAAAATACAATTTTTCCTGTATTGGAACAAGTGCATATAGAAACTATTTATCATGTTTATACTGTCTAATTACAATGTACATGTGAAGGGACAATATCCACTCAGTGGTCTGTATAAGCAATGTTAGTTTGTTAATAAGTCTGTATTTCAGTGTAGAAAACAAAACAAAAAACGTTTACATATTATTTCTTACTTATGTTTTCCAGAAAGAAGTACCAAAACCAGAAGCGGTGCTAAACATGGTGACCACAGAGCTGTACCACCAAAGATGTTTGCCCAGCCAAATAATGCATACTGTCCCGTCAATATGTTTAAAACTTATGTTCATCATAGACCAGAGGACCTTAAAGATGATCTGAATTCGAGATTTTATTTGCGCCCGCTTCCCAATCCATCTACAGATGTATGGTATTCTCATGCACCACTAGGAAGGAACAAAATAGGAGAAATGATGAAAACCATGGCCTCACAAGCGCAATTGACAGGCCGCAAAGTTAATCATTCTACCAGAAAGACATTTGCAACAACATTGTTGCATTCTGACAAAGCAAACACTGAAGTTGCCCAACTTGGTGGGTGGAAAAGCGTCCAGACTTTAAACGAATACTCGGTACCATCAGTTAAACAACAAAAACAAGCCTCTGATATTTTGTCAAATTTAATGCTCCCAAATGAAACTGTCGCTGGAAATACAAATGAAATAAAAGATGATGAAGATACTTTTATTTCAAATGACACTGAAAATGCTCTACCAGTCATACTAGTACCAGATGAAAGAGAAACAAAATATGATGATCAACCTGTTGTTATTACAAACAGAGCTCCTCTTGTGCCTTTGATTGACAATCCATCTGATGTAGAAAGTAGATCTATACCTAATAATATGATGTCTCTTGCTTCATCATGTTCCAGAAAGGATAACAATCCTTTTTCTGTGCTTTGCGGTGCAAACATTAGTGGCGGTATTATAAATTTGAACATATATGGTGGTAAAAGGAAAAAATATACCATGACGGAATCTGATAGTTCACAAGAATAGTCAATAGCGTTACATTTGCTTTCGTTAAAAACTGTTTAAAACTTCATTTGTCATTTTTAATAGACTTTAATTTGCCGTTTGAAAGATTTTTCAGTACAATTTGACTTTTTAACATGTTAAAAGTTTAACTGGATTAAAGTTATTCAAAGTTGAATTTTATATGTTTTAATACAGCTTACTTCAACAAGTTCTGATGCAGATTTCATATTTCATAAAGCATATTCAGCTTTTGTCAGGGCATTTGGTAACAGAGGTACATTGTATTTGTAATTGGATTTTTGATATGGATCCGGTCCGCGTTCAGTATTGTGGTACCTGATCTCGTACAACCTGTATTGTTGTATTAGGTTCATGTGCAGCAGGTGTCAGTAGATTGGTTAATAAAAGTATCATAAAATGGGTGTTTTGATATTGATCCTATATTATGTCCTCGTACAGTCGTATTGGGTCTCGTACAGCTGTATTGGCCCTCGGCGTTGCCTCGGGCCAATACAGCTATACTCGACCCAATACGACTGTACTTGGACATAATATAGGATCAATATCAAAACACCCATTTAATAATACTATACGATAAAAGGTCACACCTTAATGTAAGATTTCAATCGCGTTTATTACAGGAGATTAATTGGGAAATATATTTCATAATATTTGTGATGTAGTTTGCATTTAAATTTGAATAAAACAACAAGAATGCCACTTGGGTTGGACATCGTAAAGTTCACTCGTCCCATTTCTGTGTTTCAGTCAATTGTGGTGATTAACTTCATGAAAAGGTATTGAAATGTGTATATTGGACTGATCAATTCTTATAAGCAAAGCAATTGAAAATGTCATCATGGCGTCAACATAGAGCCTTCAATGCAACACTGCGTATTTGCTCACATCCCAAGGTAAATGCTCAGTAAATACAAAATTAGACTTTCTGGCCATTCGGGACTAACTTGTCCAATCCATTGCTTTAAAATATATTGAGTAAGTACACGAAGTAAAATTGCATTAAAGCCACGAAATGTATTAGGCTAGCATGGAGTAAAGTGAAAAGATACGGAGTAAATGTACACGAGACAACGTATATCAGGTTATACGCAGGAAAATCATTTGAATGTGTTGGGTATCTATTTTGGCAACGTATCATTAACAGCACTAGGACCAAGAGAATGGAAATCCATTATCAAAAGTGTGAAAACACATGATCTATCCAATAGTGGACAGAGCTACAAAGTCGCATGATTATCTATACCTATTATCCGTTAAGTTCAATAATTTAGAAATTATACGTGCATGTATTTCATCTTTGCGCGAGGGAGATAAAAGAATTAAATATTATAGAGTTTGTTTGAAAATAAAGAGATCAAGTAATTCCTGGAAAGCAGAAAAAGAAGTTGTTGTTGAAGGTGCTACATCAACATCTGCTGAAATGGTGTCAGGATTCATACGGGTATACATTTGGTAAAAACACGCCGCTTGTTAATTACCTTTATCACTGCCAAACAAACAAACAAACATTTTTTATTGTCAATCGCGACGCCCACGAATGAGCTGCAAAATCACAATTAATTTAAATACAATGATTACAATGATTGGTATGATTTCAGTACTTATGATATAATTACAATAATATATAATGACATATTATATAATATAAAGAGGAACAGGTATATATGGTGAGTGGACACAACAAATCCAATATCATGAATATCACTAGTTGATGGATTATAAACTGCCATGTCAGACAAAAAACTTCCCTACGAAACCAAACTGTTTGTTGATGATTCAATCCTGTATCGTGCCATTAACAGTTTCGAAAAAAAGAGACTTCTACAAAAGGACACCACTGAAGGTTAAACTTTGTAGAACGCCTAGATTTCGCACTTAATTCCAACAACTTAATTGTGATACAGAAAAACGCCTGGTTAATCTTAGATTAACCAACCTCTTGACAATTCTATAGTAGAACACGGTAGCACTTATTTTGATGTTATGCTCACCGGCAACTTGTATTTAGGACTTAAAAAAAAATAGTAACAAAAGTAGTAGAACTCGAAAATAAAATAAGTTCAACACACTTGAAATTTCCAAATACAAAGAGATAGAATGGGGAATTATAGGTTCTGAATACATCGCTAATGAAATGAGGGAAATAACAAAATTTCAAGAAGAATTTTCAAGGGCCAAAATCCAATGGGCAAGAAAATAAAATAGCTGGCTCTATGTAATCCATATAACACTGAGTATAAAAAAGATATAAACGAAGAACAGTATGAACTAAACAGCAACAGAGGGGCAATATTTCAACACAAGTAAAGAAAAGAAAAACAACATAACCCTCAGAAAGTCCTCCTTAAACATCTTAGAGTGTATAGTTTCTTCAACGTTTAGATATATGTATGGTTTGGCGTCAAACCCCGACATCTGTTTGGACGACAAGCAAAATTAATGTACGTCGAAACGTCCCTAAATTGCAGGTAGAAATGTCCCTTTCCTGTCGGTGGAAATAACAGCAACATCTGTTCTAAGTCAAACAAAATGTCACTCAGAATGTAACTTAACTGCAGGTGGAAATTTCACTTACCTGTTGGTGGAAATAACAACAACATCTGTTTGGATGTCAAACGTCGTTCCAAATTGAGTTTTTTAAGCTTTGGTTCATTGTTTGTTATGGTTGAAACCAGACTAGACGGAGTAAAATGTCTGTCAAACTCCATTCTCAACGAATCAGTTCCAACACCTGTTACTAACTTAAACATTCTTATGAAATTGTCTTCCTCTTCGTTTTGCCCTGCCATTGTTTTTTTTCCTGAAATAATTGTTTAAAAAAAAATATTTTAATCATTTTTTAAATGCCAGTCATAATATATGCACTTGCAGTTGGAAACAAAAGTACCACTTGAAGTATGCCCTGGTGTTCCGGAATGGTAAGCATTATCTGCTCCACTTGTGGTACCTGTACACTAGCATTAAAAATTCTGTTTTTTAGTCATAGACAGTGTTGACGAATGGGTAGGTACATTTGTAACTCTGAATCTACTCAAAAATGTCTATTTACATTTGAAAAATAGATACATAGTAACTATCTGTCGAATTGATGTTGCATAATTGGTTTAATGAACTTTGATGCCTAAGTTTTAGAGACGTTAAGGTTTGCTCCAGTGACCAAGTCATTGTACAAATTAGAGTCACACCAACAGAGAACGATTTGTGAAACATAGAAACAAGAACATTATATCTCAAAACTGGGAAGTTCACCAGTGGAAAGTATAACTGACTGATTTCAAACGTCTAGAGTTATCAATAAAGAAGTAAAAGTACAGGCATTTATGGGGATAACGATTATCAGTAGGAAATAATTTTTAGATCATTCTAAAAAATAATGTGCATCTCCCTCGTGCATACCTCTGTCCTCAACTGATGTTGGCTTTTCATTTCGACCTTTTTGATTACTTGTTCCTTATTAGATTCACAAATTATCGACCTTTGACTTGATCTGCCCTGAAGGGACACATGCAGAAACTTAATTAACAGGAACTTTGGTATTTATTTTATTAATAATAAATATGAAACAGCGTGTAAATACTTGATTTAGCTTACTGCATTGAACTTTATATACTGAATGCACTGTGAAGTGTGTTATACAAATTTCATATATCATATTGAAATAATATTATACAAACAATGCAGTAAATTTTAATCCTACACATGACCTTTCAGCTAAAATATGGCCCTTCAGTGCAGACTTTATCAAGACCAACCCTGGTAAAACCAGACATAATTATCCCTTTTATTACCATGATTACATCAAGATAGATTTATGAGCTAAAAGCCCACAAGCAATTTGAGAACAGTGCAAAACAGAAAAACAGCAAAATTCAGAGCTCCACAAGAGGCCAATACCCTAGGCCTTTTACATATTTTTATCATATGTCTAAATATAAACTCGCAGCCTTTCAAAAATGTCGGTTTTTAGGGCTTTTGCTGATGTACTTGACGAATGGACTGTTAGATTGTTACCTATGCATTAATGAAACGTTCACAGCCACAGGGAAATAAATTTAAGGATGTATTCTCATGAGGTTTCAGTCTCGTTCAAATCTCGTTTATGAATAAATCTTGAAACTTGCCTTATGAGTGAAATTTTTTTATTGATATTATATGATGACCCTCCAAGATTGTGTCAAAAAAATATGTATCTACGACCAGTAGTTTTTGAGAAATGGAAAATTCTACTTTTTGACCAAATTTGACCGTTGATCTCGGTCAGAATTTAGCCGATTTTGGGGTACGGGTGATAAAAATTAATTTTCAAGAAAGGTATCCATCTTATTCATATGATCTTCAAGATATTTAAACAAAAAAGGGTGAGTTCTGACAGTGTAGTTGATGAATTTTTAAAAATCTAGAGTTTTACAGATTTTACGAAGTCTTGAATTTGACCAAAAAAAGCAATATTTTCTTACAAAACTTTCTTATATCAACACGGACCTATGTTTTTTATCATTGATATTTCTTCAGACTCATGAGATCTAACCATCTGAAAACTTGGAGAGAAAACTTGATGCTAGAAATTCATATTTTAGCCCCAAATGGCTCCAAAATAGGCCAAAATTGATGAAATTTACTCAAAATCGTCACAAATAGGGATTTTTAAATGACTATAGCACAAAGAAATGCACACGGACATATGATTTTCTCTCCATAAATGATATTTTCAGGGTCCTAGCATGGAAAAAATGTAGGTTTCGGGAAAAACTTGATGCAGGAAAATTTTGACCCCTCAGGAGAATACATCCTTAATTGTATACTATAAATTAATGTGGTGCTTTCGATGAGCTATATTATATATATTTAGTAACCATGCCGACAAGTTCTAGCAAAAATGGACATTCTATGATTTCATACATAGCGTCACGCCAATTAGAAGTTTACAATGGCCAGAGTGATTTGTGATAAATTGTTTCAAACTTTGTTATATTTATTGTCCTGTAAATTTATTTAAAATGATGCAGAAAATGTGCCACCATTCGAGTCTTTGATCACAAAATACCACCAATTTGTTGGCTTGACATATTGGGTTACAAAAAGCCAAATATTTCGATCCCCTCACAAACACTTCATTGATGGCTCAATATCCTTATGTAAAACATTGATAAACTGAAGTCTCATTAAATTATTTCTTAAGTACAGTTCCATCTAAAATTCACAAATCTGGTTGCACATTAGAGACATAAAATTTCTTTACTTGTTGAATGTCGCATGTTGTTTTAAAGATTTGTAAGAAATATAACATAACAAGTTTTTCTTACGTACCCATTGCATATTTCGAAATTAAATTACTAGTACATATTACTGGGCTTAAAGTTATAAAACTGTCAAATTTAGAATTTAGATACAGGTCACTCAAAGATACAATCACCAAAAGTATGCCTATTGAATGCAAGTATATCTCAAAATAGAAATATTCAATAATGAATTAAAAAGTCAGTTCAGAAAAACAGACGATGCGTAGCAAATTCCACAGTCCACAGACGCTTGAGGACAGGGTCCTATATTGGGCCCCTGTGGCCCCTCCCTTTTTATAATATTTTCTCCATTTTTCTTCAAAATTTGTCATTTATTTGTGCCAGTGTGTAACATATATTTATCGTCAATTTCCTATTTTACTATCAATGTGCCTTTCGGCTTACTGTATAGATCTAGAGTTGTGACAAATTCAAAATTTAATTGCTTATACAATGTTATTTTTATCTGGATAAATGAATTCTAACCTCTACCCTTTCCCCGTTCTTGCTTTGGTATTCGTTTGCCGATGTATACTTTAATGGCGTTTCCATGGACGCCGATTTTATAAGAACAACAGACAGCGGCCATTTTGTGGAAGTTTTCACTGCATATGATTAAATTCATTCGATTTTTGGATACACACTTTGTTGATTTCAAGAAGTTAAAGTATCCAAAAAATGTCATATCTGTTCACAAATAATTAAATAAAATAAAAATATTAAGCAAACATTACTATTAGCAATGAATTGATTATTTACCTTTAACTTCAAAACTTGCTTGAATAAACTACTGCGCAGTGAAATTCAATCAGTCGTATAGAATGTGAAATTATTCGTCTCAAAATACCCAATATGTCATAAATATAAAGGTATATATCTGATCATTTTAAGGTGTCTCAGTGGTATTATTCCGCCATTTTTGTCTAATAATTGTTCATTTAGGTTTCATTCATTAAGAAATTTAACAAAATAGTTATTTTAAATGAAAAGAAAGTTCAAATGTATTTAAAATTTATATTCCTTATCATTTTTAGAACATTTGTGTTAGAAAAACGTGAGCTAAAACACATGAGCTTAAAATCTGTTGCTGGATTTACAGAACACAGAAATTATTCAAGGGAGATAATTTCATAAAATATTTTAACAAAGATATCACTAGAGAAAATAATATTTTGCAATTTTTCTCTCTTATTTCAACGGTGACCCCTATTTTTTATTTTTTATATGTAAACTACATAATAATAATTAAACACATGCAAAGTATGAAAAAATTCTATAATAGATTTTTCAAACTTTCCTCCAATATGATCATTTTCCCTCTCACTTTTATGTAAAATCCTGAAATTTTCAATTTCAGATTTTGCGCTTAAATGCACGGTGACCCCCAAATTTGATTTTACATTTTGAACAATAATACAGTTATGTTTCTTAACAGAAAATTTTACAAAATTCTATAGTAGGAAATTAATACCCTGCAGACACCTTAACAAAGCCGTCGTGACATTTTGTTTTGTTCATTCATTCACATGCATTTGAATAAGACTATAAATAACAAAATTCCCGGATGTAACTTCAATATCATATTGTTTTTTTT
>MJUU01028985.1:41450-66871 GCA_002080025.1 Modiolus philippinarum
CTGAAATACATGAAGACTCTTTACCAAACCCTTCGGGGAGTTTTGAGTTTGATTTTTCTTCCGTAGTGCGACAGTGTTTTACCAGCAGACTAGATTCCTTGAGCTAGCCGGCAAGCACACTTTGACCCTTCTTTCAAAATTACGTTTGTCTTATGCTTTTTCTATTCCAAGATAGTGGTCATTGAGTTAGTAGTCTACCTGTATTGGGTTTTATTCGCATGTTTATGATACTATAGGGAAACGGGATAGAGAAAGGGGAGGTTTGGGTACCCATAAACCGGTTTAACCCTACCACTGGCTTTTCCTAGTGCCGGTACCAAGTCCGGCTATCCCGAGTTCCTATCGTTATTTATGTTTGTCTCTTGTTTTCATTATTGTTTTTCTGGTGCAGTTTGCTAGTAAATTGTGGCATGCGATTGTAGTTCCTGGCCATTGTAGGTGTTTGCTGTTTTCCTGTTTTTGTAATTATATTCAATTCCAGTATTTTGCAATACACATATTAGTACTCTGTTAATTAACAAATATACATAATATTGAATATTGTTCATCAAGATGCATATGTAGACAGAAATAAAAGCCCTGTCCTTGATAAACTGGAGTTTTCTATTTATCATGTGCGTTTTTGTCACATATACATTCACTTCATATCCTTTCATATTTTTCTATAATATTTGGAAGGTATCTACTTTTAACTATTTTGAAATTTAAAGAATAAACATTACATTAATATTGACAAATTTTAAACTCAATTTGAAGCAGAAAATCTTTCATATTTCAAGCTCTATCTACGTATATATTATTCTTAAATAGGCTTTAGCATCTTTGGTGTGATAAATGATAGGATATGAATGGCTCTTAACAGTTGCCAGTGGCTTAGTTAAAGGTGGAAGTCAAGTGTGCTTAGTTTGAAGGTACATGGTTAATTAAATCGGCCAGTGCATTTCATTTCCGCGAATAGGCCTTTCAATTGCACGAAAATAATCTTTCAATTGCACGAGAAAACACATTTCATCAGTGCGAGTTTTTTGCCTGTAATTTACCTGTAATTAACCTATCATTTTATTACTTATCTGATATTGGAGGTAACCTCTCCAATCAGCCAGCAAGTATTGATAGATATTTATTCAACGAATATCTATTCCCCTGCCCACCACAAGGAACTGGAAGTATTGTTTAGTGCAGGATTTATTTAAGTCAGTTTAAAGCACTATATTGTACATGATTGTATTTAAAATGAAATGGCATGATAAAATGTTTTGGTAATCAACAATACTAAATGTAGCTACATTGTATATAAAAAGATTGTAAACTCAAAGTAACTGCACATGATTGTTATCTTTATATGTTAGTATTCACGGCGTATTTTAATCAAATGGCTTTGACATACTCAAAGTGGCCTTTTTCACCGGTCTGATATTTGTTGGTCCATCAAATATGTCAACTTTTCCATAAAAATTCTTCCTTTGGGAAACAATTATTATATGCAATTTATTCCGTCAAAACAAATATTATATTTGTTCCGACGGGAAAAAAAATATTATGTAATACATTTTCCTTTGGAACAAATATTATGGTGGAACTTATATTCTGTCGCATTGTTGTAAACATGTACACTCAGTGTTTATAAAATTATTAGGAATATTTTTTTTTCAAACACCTCAAACAAAATGACGATAAATAAATTCATTTAAAAAATATTTGGGTATTTTAATCCCCTAATTCGCACAGTTGAAATGCAGCCAAATCAGCTGTAAAATTCATGAAAAAGAACTATAAAATACAGAGATTACAGTAAAATCAGATTCAGTAAGTGACTATTTCAACACTATATGTATGTTTTGAGGAGAGCTAGTAAATAGTCATGAAGACCAAATATGTAGTAAAATTTAATTCAAATTCAATTACCACATTGAAATATAAATAACATACAAAACACATCAAAATATGATTTTTAACGAGATGTAAACTAAATTACTCATCTTAAGCTGATGTTCATTTTGATTCTACATAAAAGTATTATGTAGTTTTCTTGTAGATCCTTTTTTTAGCAATGTGAGATACACTTGACACAAACCACAGGTGAAATGCCCCCAATTGCAGTAAATTTGTGTTCAACAGCTGGCCGTTTTGACAACTTATGTCTATTCAGTGTAGATAAAATAAAAACATTTGAATAAAATATTCTAGAATGTTGGATCAAAAGTTGCGGTGCAAAAACATGTATTTATATGTAGGTCCTAGAGAGGGGTCTATGTGCAATGTAAGAAAAATACAAAATGGCCCTGTACAATGTACAAAAAACCCTTACAATCGAAATTGCCAGGTACATTGTATGATGCATGTTTTGTGAGAAGTTATGCAAAATAATATAAGGCTTGTATGATGAACGTTGTACAGAAACAACCTTTTACCACCCTCTTATAAATGCGATGGAGTTTATTATTTAACATCATTGTAATTGTACAATCTAGAAATCTCGGAGACATGCAGGTGAGATTTCATTGAATCAACAGAGATTAAAATCTTATCCTCAGGTGTTTTTCACCTGCATTAGATTCTAAAAGTTCTCTTTTTGAAACATAACAGATTTTATTTTTTAGCAATTGTGTGAGAAAACTGGCTGGCAAATATCACATAGAATTATGCTTTGCATATAAGAGTCTGTAGTCTACATTTGTTCTCATTGATAATTATAAGTGAGGGTCCTCATGGGGGGTGCTAGGAATCAAATAATCATTAAATTTTTGGCTTGGTAATCAAAAAAATATATAAAAATTGAAGCTAATAATCAAATAATCATTAAATAAATGCCCTCCTAATTAAATAATCATTAAAAAAATGCCCTGATAATCAGGTAATCAAGAAACCCATGACGGGCCTCATAAGTGTATTTTGTCTAAGTATTCAGAATTTTTTGTCTATTTCGAAGTAAATTTCATTAGGAAATACATGTACATGAAAAATCGTCAATAAAAAAATAGCTGATTTCAATCTACTTGGGACTCAGAAAGCTTCGTCCATAACTGCAAATCTTCTTATTAGGCAAAATAAAAAAATACATTTGCTTCTCAGGCCCCTGCCTCATCTCTTTTCTGGCAACTAATTTTACATTTTTATTCAAGTTTCAAATTTAAAAAAAATTAATTTCACCTGCCTCATCACTTTTTGGGCGTTTCAGTAATGTAAAAAGATTGATTTTGAACCAATAAAAATAAAAATCTTCTCCCTCCCTGCCTCATCAGTTTTTCAGAAAAATGGCCTGAGAATCTAATCATTATTTTTGTATGACCTTATGTGTGTGATATTCACCATTCTCACCCTACCTGTAGTGTTTTTTCATGTAACCCAGACATGGGTGAGATTTTTCTGGTGAGACAATCTACACACTCTATTCCCAGTGAAAATTTGGTCATCATAGTTGTAGATGATTTTTCAGTTTGATCAGTATTACCAGCTCTACAGGAGTGAATAATAGCGTACATTGATATTTGTAACGGTGTTAATTTTCAAAAATTGATAAAATATGTTGCATTCATGTAGAAAGCTATGACTTACAACTGTCATTCAAAAATCCCACGGTCGATTCTTATGATATCATAAAAGGGGATGTAAATCCGGAAAAGTAAACAAAGGTCACAAAGATCAAATTTCAGATCAACAATTTCAGTGTATTTAATTAAACACAAATAAAAAGCCAAGTAAATGACTGAATAGTTTATTATGTTTTGAATTATTTTGTGTTGACAGAAATCCATCATTACAATTTATAGTATGAAGCATGATGTTCAGGGTCAAAAGAAGCAACTGCTCTTTGGTGTTGGTAGTGTTCTCTCACTTTCAGTGGTGTAAGATTCTTAATATCCCAAAAATATAAATATTTCTTTAACTGACAAATTAGGATCAAAGTTAACAGATCTGATAATGTGGAGTTTGGTAAAATAATAATAATTAATCTAATCTTGTACGTGAGACATTTTATGATTGGTTAAAAAAGTTTAGTTTATTATCAATAAATCAAATGTTTATGTAACATAACACAGATAAACACTGGAATTGATTTCAATTATACCCATTTCAACAGCATAAAATTCAGGTTTGTCTAAAAATCCTTACTTACACTTTGTTATTAGGGCACACAAAAAGTAAAATAAATATTGTGGGTCAAAAAAAAAAATGTGACATTTGTCATGTAAATATCAGTTACTTTGGTGAAATGATAAGGAATATACTTGTCTATGAATTGTCAGAAAAAAAAAATTAATAAACGACAATGAACTTATTTTTGAATGAATGGAGAAGAATAACTTAATAAAACAGGAATTTCCTGAAAAGGTCAATATTCTGCATGGATACCAAATAAAAGTTGCATATTTTAGCAAATTTAACTGCAATAATTAGACACCAAAATATATTTTCGAAAACTTTCCCATAGCAAATTTTATTTTTTGCCAGAGTTGTAAAAATGATGCTCAGTACTTAGCCCATACTACATTAATTTTTTTTATTGTTTATTGAACCAATGACTGGATTCTTTTACTCTCCACATTTTGTAAACAGTATGCTTTGTGGATGTGTTCAGTACCAAAGTAAAAATTTCAGTTTGTGGTTAAATTTACATACATTTTGTAAATGAATAATAATCATTTCTTTAAAACATACATATAACATGATAGATTCCCTGCTATATCTCTGACTTTTCACTAACAGATCATTTTTTCACCCTGACTATTTACACAATAAATTATTGACACTGACAAAGTATAAATATAAACCACATGATTTGGAAACATTTTTCACGGATTTCTTTTTTACTAATGAGGTTCCCGAACCCAAAAGACCTATTTAGAGTTGAACTATCATCAGCTATTTTTAGTATCATCCTCCATTACACTACTATTTATAGATCCATTGTCAACATCCTCTTTTTTGGTCTGTTGCTCTGACCACATTTCAGCATAGAGACCATTGGATAATAATAATTCTTCATGACTGAAAAAAAAACAATACTTATTACGATTAAATAAATAAAACAGAACTGCATACCATTAGAGAGGTCTTCACATCCAACAACATGGGGCAGTTCGAGGTAATATCAGAGAATTCTTTTATTTACTGTCTTTAGGCATCTACACCTAATGACACATACCAACTTTCAAAAATGTTCATTGGGGCTTAACACTTAAAAAAATTCCATAAAACCTATAAAGGGTATTCACATCTACCTTCTTGTTGTCTTTATGCATCTTCCTTGCATTATAATTATCATGCAATAAAACAATGCATGTTGGGCAAGGAATTAAAAAATTGCATTCTAAAAATTTCAAACTTAATGGGAAAAACTCCCCCAAGTACTGATAGTTGGCAGGTATGGTCATATACATCACTTCATTGTTTACAGCAGAATTGATTGTGAAATAAAGGAATCAAACACAGTCATCATCCATATATCACAAAGATATCGCCAATAAAAAAAGTGCAAGCATCACTGTAACTTCCAAATGGTCTAAAATGTACAGAGGTATATATGATTTAAGAGGTTTGAGATTACACCATCATGCAATTTTTTAATAAAAACAAAAGACAAAAAAAAAAAAAACACAAAAAACAAGAGGCTTTCAAGAGCCTGTATTGCTCAACTGGGCACAAAGATATAAATGGCATTTAAAACAGGGTCAAATGTTAAACGAGATGATTTGCACAACTAGACATGAAGGTTAACAATCCTGTGAAGTTTGGTTGAAATCAAATGAAAGATGAAGGAGAATTGGCATCAACAAACATAATTTTGCAAAATTCCAAGTCAAAAAAGGGTATAACTCCCACAAAAATTAGCTGATCAATCCAGTGAAGTTTGGTTGAAATCTGATTAAAGATGTAGGAGAATTGGTGTAAAAAAATTGTGACAGAATGAATAACAGACAGATGGACTGATGGACAACAGAGAGAAAAGACAAAACCAATATTTCCCCCCCTTGAGAGGGGAAGACATAACTATGTTCACTGCCATAGATTGGATGTAGACATGCCTGACAAAGATTTTGAAAGGGGCAATCCCAGGATTGTAGTGATCAAGTTTGGTTCCTCTTTTTCAGAATCCAATTCTTTTAATGGGTCCAATGTTAACCTATGTTCCTCGCTGGGCTGGCAATTTTTTTGCTGAGTTATGGACTTGCAGGATACCCTTTTTTAAGGAGACCATCTTAGAACAATTTTGACTAAGTTTGGTTCTACTTGGACTAGAGACATTTCTTAGAAGGTAGGGTTCAATTTTAAACTAGATAAACAATGAAAGGATATGGAGTAAATGCACACGAGACAAAGTCTGTACAAATACAGCAATGGAACAATGCTTTTATTGTTGAGTTTCATCTTGAAGCCACCATGAGGCCTTCAACAATGAGCTTTACTCATACCTTATAGTAAGTTCAAGACAGCCCCTAGCACCGGTTTGAGTGGAATTCATTGCTAATTGTTGAACAATGCTATGCTTTTTTGAGAACATAGATGTGGGATTGTCAACAAACATAAAATCAACTGGCAATGCTTTTGCAATTATGTTCAATGCTGGCAGCTAAGGGTCTGCATGACATCTTTTCAGGGGACCATCTAAGCACCTTTTTTTTTAAATAAGTGTGGTTCTAATTGGACTAAAAGTTTCTCTGAACGTTTTTAAGATTGGGTCCAATGTTAAACAGGTTCCCTGTTGTGCCATCCTTGACAGATATGTTACAAACGGATACTTTTTGTGGAAGGCACCATCTATGGATTATTACCTTTACATGTGTTTGAATAGGGTCAAATGTTAAAATATGTTCCCTGCTGGTAATCATCTTAAATGAGGTATGCCCCTGCCGGATTCCTTTTTTACAGGGAGAGAATAGCAATGGAAGCATGATGCCATTGCTACTTAGATGAAAAATTAAGGTCCAAAAACAGATTGCAAAGAAAATATCAGTATAAAACTCTTTGTACTGCATATACAAATTCTGTTACTCTCTGGTTTCCATAGCTAAAACTAGAGCCTCTCAAGAGCCTGTATCGCTCACCTGGACCATGGCTGATACATAAAGTCAAATAAACTTCTATGCTTAAGGGTCTTTTTTTCAAACTATGTAAACAAACCTTTCGATATGATCCAACTTGAATAAACTATTTTCCCTATAGCCTGCCTTCTTGGATAACAGATGGATCTGCAGGACACAATTTTAAATAGAATAAAGTGTAGTGCCAAAGTTTATTTCCAACTGGCCAGATGGTTTTAAAGGAGGAGATCTTTGAAGGCACTCCAAAATTGAACTATGTTTCCAACTGATAGCCAATTTCATAAGGTGCAGACTTGAAGGACATCCATTTTGAAGGGACCACCTAAGGTACATTGTGATTAAGATTTGTGCTTACTAGTCCAGTTGTTTCAGATGAAAAATTCTTTGTACTGTTTTTTCCATAGGGTCCAGTAATAAATTAAGTTACCTGCAGGTGGCCATGTTGGATGACACTTAAGCACCAAAATAACAATACTTAGTCAGCATCTCATAACTCATAAGCATTTCTGTCATGTTATGTTTGTTTCAAATTTATTTTTATGCAAGATGAATGCATGTCATCAACAGTTCATTTAAGTCTTTGTTAAATTGCAACAATCTGTGCAAGCTACCAAGAACTTTAGTGAAAGCAAGCCATTTGATTGGTGAGAACAGACCTTGACTGGGAGGGGTTTAACACCCTTGACAACCTTTGTGGGTTTCGCACAGACGAAAGAACAGATCTTTGACACCATATACTTTATATACAAATATTATTATTATGTATAAAAGGGTAAAATTAAGAAAATGTTTTTGTTAAAAAAAATGTTTGAATTTGTACAAAAAGGAATATTTTGCTCTTGATTATGGAAGAAATAAATGTTTTTAATAAAGTGATAGCATTGAATTTCTCTAAAACTTAAAAGAGAAAAGTGATTCAAAGAGGATTTGAAAACATAATTTAAAGGGAGATAACCCATAACAAAATAAAAAGAAAATGTGTCCATGGATACGGATGCCCCTGCCATACAGATATATCGGCAAACAGGAAGTAGATGAATGATGGACTTGAAAAGGAGACACGGTACAACTCATCATACCAACGCTTCAGACCAAATATCAAATCATTCCTGCATACACAAGCTGAGAAATATTTGACGAAAATATCGGACGTACGTACGTACGGACGGACAGACAGACAAGGGTAAAACTGAATGCCCCTGTTGCCTAATGGCTGGGGCATAAAAATGGTGATAAACAGGCAATAACTCCTACACAGGCATTTGGATTGTTCATCAAAATGTCAGAGAATGTGGATCTTGATATACTGAACATTTTTCCAATTTACACATCACCTTTTTCTGTTACAGTTTTTGAAAGACAGATAAGCGCCAAAGTAAGGATACTTAGTCAGCATCTCATAAGCTTTTCCAGTATACCATGTTTGGTTCAAATCTTATTTTATGCAAGATCAGTTAGTCAAAGTTTATGCTACAGTCTGTGCAGGCTTTGAAGCCTAGAAGCTGCTGCTTCATACTGAAAGCAAGACCATTATTTAACAAAACTATACTCAGGACATCATAAGTGTATATAAAAATTATTATTTTGTATATTAAGGTAAAGGTTAAGATAATATTTTTGTAAAAAATTGTATAAATGGGTATAAAAATGCCTATTTTGCTCTTGGTTATGGAAGATATAAATGTTTTTAATCAAGTGACAGCAGGGAATTTCTCTAAAACTTAAAAGGGAAAAGTTATTCAAAGAAAATTTGAAAACAGAATTTAAAGGGAGATAATTATAACCCATAACAAAAAAAAATATGGTGAAAAACAAGAAATAACTCCTACTCAGGCATTTGGATTATACATCAGAAAACTCATAAGATATAACATTGCAATAGCCTTCAAAATGAGCTCATTTTTGCATATTAATTAGCTGTTTAATTTAAATTAAAGTAAATCAGGTGTGAAACTCTAATCACCTGACCCCTGGGTATATAAACAGGTGAGTTCCTTTGTTTACCGCTTTCAAGTTTAGCTCTTTTTCGAGTTAGATGTTTCTTAATTTATGAAAATTTATAGTATGACAGAGCGACAGTAAAAATCTCCCAGTTCTAAAGGGAAACACACTCCTTCCAGAGATTACATTAATGATTTGGATTATATTTCTGATATCTCGTCCCACAACAAAGATCGTCAGTTCAGTGATAGTAAGGCCGATAAGGGCAACTCTAATGCCATTGAGGGCAACATATATGCGAATAAGGGCAACAAAGATGCCAGAAAGGGCAAGAAAGATGCCAGTAAGGGCAATTCTAATTCTGTTCTAAATAGTGAATGTTCTAACGCCAAGCAGGGTGATTTGTACAATTCAGATGATTTATCTGATGACAACCCCAAACTAACTGTAAGTAAAGAACCAGTCACGTTGAGAAAAAGAAAACATGATGATTCTGATCATGACGAGAGTAGTGACAATTCTGATAATCTCTCAGATGATTCTTCATCAGGTAAGGAAGAATCTTCGGATGACAGTAGTCTTTTTGATCCGTCGGAGATACTTAAAAAAGGTATAAAGGTACCAAAGAAAATTGTCAAGTATGTGGAAAAATATGCCAATCAGGATATAACTAAGAAAGTCAGGCTAGAGGTTACTAAAAACTGTAACATTCCAAATAGTGACAAATTATCCTCAAAAGAAACAGATAGATTTATGAAAAAGCTTTTTCATAGGAAATTTATCCAACCCCTCCGTTCAAAAAAGGAACGTAATATTATTAATTCTCAAAATAAAATTTTGGATGCTACTGGGCCACTAGCTATTCTATTGGCCGAAGCAGAAAAAGCAACAAAAGGCTCTCAAGAGCCTGTATCGCTCACCTGGACCATGGCCGATACTTAACTTCAAATCAACTTATATGTTAAAGGGTCTCATTTTTAAACTATGTAAATAAACATTTATGTTATATGATCCAACTTAAATTTAACTATTTTCCCTATTGCATGCCATCTTGGATAAGGGATGGATCTGCAGGACACAATTTTAAAGAAAATTAAGTATTGTGCCAAAGTTTATTTCCAACTGGCCAAATGGTTTTAAAGAAGAAGATCTTTGAATGTACTCCTATATTAAACTATGTCTCCCATTGGTAGCCAATTTGCATAAGGTGCAGACTTGAAGGACATCTGTTTTGAAGGGGACCATCTAAGATACATTGTGACTAACCAAGTTGTTTCTGATAAAACATTCTTTGTATGCTCTTTCCATACAGTCGAGTAATAAATTAAGTTCCCAGCAGATGGCCATGTTGGATGACATTTAGGCATAAAAGTCACAATACCTATATATATTATAGTCAGCACCTCATAAGCATCATTAATGCCAAGTTCTGTTCAAATCCATTCAGTGGTTTTCAAGGTTAATTCATCAACTGCTCACTAAAGGTTTTATTTACTAATACTTTTAACATTAAGCAGTCTATGAAGCTGATAAACTACTTCAAAATTCATGTCAGCAGAGTTCATAGTGATTAGATACTAAAGTCCCTGTAATATACACAATATGTTCATATAGGAAAATCATTATGACATGAAATAAGCTAAAGATTAAGAAAGTATTTTTGCAAAAAATTGCAGAAATTTGCACGAAAACACTGTTTTTTCTCTCAATTATGGAAAAAATAATTTTTTAAATGAAGTGATAGTAGGGAATTTCTCGAAAGCTTAAAAGAGAAAAGTTAACCAAAGAAGATTTGAACACAGAATTTAAAGGGAAATAACCCATAACCATATGGCATTGGGGAAAAAAAAAAAAAAAATTGGTGAAAAACGGCCAATAAATCATACACAGGCCTTTGGATTTTCTTCAGAATTTCAGAGTATGTAGATCTTGATATGCTACCCATTTTTTTTTAATTTACACTTCACCTCTATCTGTTACAGTTTTTGAAAAAAAAGTAAAAAATCCGCAAATTTTGAAAAATTTACGGAAAAAGGGCTATAGCTCTCAGACAGGTTTTCCGATTTTCTTCAAAATTGCCGAGCAGATAGATCTCGGCATTCTGAACAATTTTACCTCTGTCAGATTTTTTATATCTGCAACGGTTTTAAAGTTATTTGCCAAAAACAGCAATTTACCCCTATGTTCTATTTTAGTAACAGCAGCCATTTTCTTTGGTTTTCAGACTCCTCGGATACAATTTTGAAAGTACATACCCTGGTGATGATCCAGGCCAAGTTTGGTTTAAATTGGCCCAGTAGTTTCAGAGGAGAAGATTTTTGAAAAAAATTAAGGACGGATGACAGACGGAAGGATGACGAACGCCAAGTGATGGCATAAGCTCACTCTGGCATAGCAAGGTGAGCTAAAAAAGCGTAAGCATGGCTTAAACCCAGACGATGTGACTGACATAGTTCAACATGCTTTATATGAAAAAGAAGGGAAATTGGGTAAATGTCAAGGAGACAACATCCCATATCCAGGTTAAAACGACAAAAAACAAAACATCTAGGGATCACCATATGGTCTTCAACACAATGAGGAACCTCACACCATATAGTAAGCCCTAAATGGCCCCGAAAAGGTAAAAAAGTGAATAAATCAATGGAAACAAACCACATCCAATAACCCAAATATCAAGAAACTAAAATTTTATAAGAAGACAAGGACAAGCCAATGACCAACATATTCCTGACTTGGGACAGGCGCAAAAATTGCGGTGGGGTTAAACTTGTTTTCTTGGATCCAAACCCTCCACTATGTGTGGTGAATGGCTAAAAATAAAATTTAGTTTTGATTGGTAATGCACATTTTATGTATTTATCAGACAGACGCAAGTCTATGCTGGGTAGATTATTACCAGAATGTCTGGACTTGTTAGATGACAAGGAAGGTAAAAAAGCTTTGTTGAAAAGCTCACATGAATTGTTTGGTAGGCGCTTTCGTAAACTGCTTATAGAGGAAAGTAAGGATAACAAGGAACGTTTTTGTCTTTTGTCCACTGTTAAATGTTTTAAGAACAAATCTAGATCTAATTTCAGTGCTGGCAGTGGCAGTTTTGGTAGAGGATGTAACCAGAACCAGTTTTTTCGGACCGAGCCGTCAAACGACCAGGTCCAGTTTGGGGGCAGAGGCAGAGGAAGGGGCCACAGGAGATTCAACACAGAGTCGATACCAAAACAGGGAAACAAGGCCAAGATTCAGAAATGAATCAGGTAAAATTTCTAGAATTAGACTTTCTTCCCATTCACCCAGAACAATTAACTCACATCCCAGTTAGAGGGAGAACAAAATTTTTCATCCAGAATTGGCTTACCCTTACTTCAGATCCTTGGATTTTAGAAAACGTTCAGGGTCTAAAACTAGAATTTTGCCAAGACCCGCCAAAACGACTGGAGGCTCCAGTTCCGTCTTTCAATTCAGAAATGACAACTCTGATAAACAAGGAAATTCAATCCCTTTTAGACGAGAGAGCAATTTGTCAAGTAAGCCAGAATCAAGAGTATTTTCTGAGTTACATATTTCTTGTCGAGAAAAAGGGGGGTGGTCAGCGCCCAGTGATAAACCTCAAAGATTTAAACAATTACTTAAACTACAATAATTTCAAAATGGAAGGGATCCATTCTGTAAAAGATTTAATTCAAAAGTCAGATTGGATGACAAAACTGGACTTTACAGATACTTACTTGACCTTTCCAATTTTCAAAGACCATCAAAAATTTCTCCAGTTCAGAAGGAAAGGCAAAACTTATCAATGTCAATCCCTTCCTTTCGGAATATCAGTTGCTCCTCTGGTATTCACAAAATTGATGAAAGTTCCAATCAGTTTCTTGCGCCGAATAGGAAATCGTTTAGTAGTTTACTTAGACGACATACTTATAATGAATCAGTCTCAGAAAATTTGTCTGTCCGATTCTCAGATTACAATAAAACTTTTAGAAAGTTTAGGCTATCTGATATAAAATTCAAAAAATGTGTCAAAATTTCAAAATCATGAAGAAAGTAACTGTTCGAAATTTAGCAGAATTAATAGGCAATTTAACAGTATCAATACAGGCAATTTTCCCTGCCCCACTCCATTACAGACACCTGCAAATGGAGAAAAATCAGAAATTGAGACAAACTCTAAACTACAACTCGCCCATTTCTCTGACAAAGGTAGCAATACAAGAATTAGATTGGTGGATACACCAGCTGAGTCACTGGAATGGACGGACTTTTTTGTCTTTTCAACCAACTTCAGTAATACAGACAGATGCAATCAGAGTGGGTTGGGTGGCTGTAATGCACAAAATTCAGATTGGAGGCCCTTGGTTGAAATCAGAAATAAAGCTACCTATAAATGCTCTAGAGATTATGGCAATAACTCATGCAGTAAAATCATTTATGAAAGACCAGGAAAATTTTCAGGTTTTGATACAGACAGACAATAAGACAGCCCTAACATATATCTACAAGACAGGGGGGGGACTGTCTCAGACATATGCAACAAACTCTAGACCTATGGACATGGTGTCTCCAGAGAAATATAATTCTGAAAGCAGATTTTATCCCAGGTCAGGAAAACCTAATTGCCGATTGGGAATCGAGACATCATTCAGATGCAAGTGCCTGGAAACTTCATCCGAAAGTTTTCAAGACACTGATGAACCAAACAATGATTTGCAACGTAGATCTTTTTGCGGATCGAAAGGATGCTCAGATACAGACATACATGAGTTGGCTACCAGACCCAGGGGCCATAGCATTCAATGCTTTACTTCAACCTTGGAATCAGTACAGTGGCTATGCCTTTTCCCCGTTCTGTCTAATAGCCCAATGTCTGAAGAAAATCAAAGCAGAAAAGACAACTGTGCTGATGGTAACCCCAGCAACTCGGTAACTCGCAACCATGGTACTCAAGTCTTCTGGAAATGTCAATCCAACATCCGATTCTGTTGCCAATATTCCCAAAGATCCTATTGTCTCCTCAGGGGGGTCTGCATCCACTAGTCAACAACAACAGTCTGCAACTAGTAGGGGGGCTTATCTCGGGAGATCGTTCCAAACAATGTCTCTATCAGAAAACGTTAAAAAACTTCTTCTCAGCTCCTGGGGAAAGGGAACTCAAAAATCTTATGATTCGGCCTGGAATAAGTGGGTTAGCTGGTGTCTGGAACAGGAAATTGATCCCTTTTCAGCACCTTTGACTGCAATACTTGAGTTTTTAGCTTGGTTATTTTATAATGGTTTCCAGTACAGAACAGTAAATGTACATAGGTCAGCTTTGTCATCTATTCTTCCTCATATTGATGGTCAACCTATTGGTCAAACTATGTTAGTTAAAAAACTCATGAGAGGAATTTTAAGAGAGAAACCTCCCTTTCCTAAATACCAAAAGATGTGGAATATTGATATTGTTTTGAAGTTTTTGGACTCTCTTGATTGTAACACAAATTTAAGTCTTAAAATGCTGACCAAAAAGTTAACATTTCTTCTGGCTGTGGCCGCCCCAAAGAGGTCTTCTGAAATTGCCCATCTAGACACCAGATTAATGCAAATAAATAGTGATGGGGTAAAATTTCAGTTACCTGGTTTGTCCAAAACTAAACAAGATAGTAAATCAAAAGAAATCTTTTATTGCAGAACTGATAATAACTCTAATCTGTGTGTTGTTAACTGTTTGAGAACATATCTAGAAAGAACTTCTGATTTTAGACCAGAAGTAGATGATAAATCGATTTCTGATCCTTTGTTGAGAACTTTAGTGCGTCCTCATAAACGTGCATCTGCTAATACAATTGCAAACTGGATTAAACACCAAAAAATTTAAAGCCCATTCAACTAGAGATTCCTCTACTAGTAAAGCAAAACAACAGGGTGTATCAATTTAAGAAATTTTAACAAGAGTGGACCCTAATAGATGTCTCGCCCGTCCCTGCTTGTCGCTAAAACAGTCATGCACTACTCAAGAGCAACCTACAAGCCAAATATTATTACCATTCCACTTACAGTAATTAAGAAACTATTCTAATCAGAAACACTCAACTTTGTTCACTAGACCATGAAATTGAGGTCAAGGTCAAAAGCCATATGGCAGACTGACATGTACTAACCAAAACCAAGCTTTATACTGTTAAAGTACTATTGTTCGTGGGGTTCCAATTTTCGTGGATTTCGTGGTTCACTTAAACCACGAAATTAAGTTCCCAACGAAATGCAGTTTTTCATAGAGATTTAATGGATAGAATTCGAAACCACGAATTTAAGTGCACACGAAATGGTGATATTTATGAAAACCACGAAAATTGATGTCCACGAATAAAAGTGCATCCACAGTACCAAATATCATTGACCTATGGCTTGTAGTTATTGAGAAACAGACTCAAGCAAAGAAACTTAACCTGGTCACTGGACCGTGAAATTGAGGTCAAGGTCACATGATTTTGGGTCCGACAGATAGGGTTCGCCGTAGGCTACATATGGACCAAATATAAAGTTCCTACATCAATGGCTTCTGTATTAAAACTTGAGTTTACGCCGCCGTCGCCGTCATACTTAGCACACCTATGTCTCGCTTTCGCGACTTTCGTCGCGGGCGAGACAAAAATGGTTGATTGGTCGAATGTTTCAACTTTTCAACGTTTCTATTTCAGACCACTTCAGGAAGAAGATTGCCAGTTTACAAAGACTGTTAAATATTAATGATGGTAAGTATTTTAATATTTCATTAATACAGTTTACTTTTTTTTTGCTTTAAATGTGCAATGTTATATCTTATGAGTTTTTTTATGTATAATTGAAGATTTCTAGAGGACGTGAGTTGTCGAAATGAAATCTACATTATACGAGGAAAACGTATAAGATATAACATTGCAATTTCCCACCCACCCAATACCCATGTTAGCTACACAATAATCTCCGCAATTGGTATTTGTACATGTGACAGACTTACAGGCTTATAAAATAATAAGTTAATATAACACACATTATAATCATGTTAATGCACATCTTTTAACATGTGTTTAGTTTAAAGTGTATGTATTTTTATTTTTTGTCTTTTGTTTCAACCTAAATGGCATTTAATTTTGAGTATTGTATTTAATTTCTATTTCCAGACATACCTGAGAAGGAGTAATTTGGATTTTGGGGAATTGGAGATCCAAAGAAGATTTATACATAATGGATTTTTCACTAGTGACACTGATATTAACTGTAACTTGTTTCGATTGGATGTGACTTTAAATTGAACTTCAGGATTTATATACTTAGAATTTGTATGGATGATTCAGTCATTTATTAAATGTTCATAACATGATGAATTTTTTATTTAAAAAAAAAAAAATAAATAACCAAACAAACAAACAAATAAACAAACTTTACAATCAAATAAACGTAAACAGTCAACAGACCAGCAGAATAATTTCGCTGCATTCCTTCGACAAACATATTACTTTCTGTCTGCATATCTTATTTAAATGAATTTATTGGAGTAAATAAACATGAGATTTAATTCATCTCGAAAAAGTATTCTAATATCTAAAATAGAAAGCGGTAAACAAAGGAACTCACCTGTTTATATACCCAGGGGTCAGGTGATTAGAGTTTCACACCTGATTTACTTTAAACAGCTAATTAATATGCAAAAATGAGCTCATTTTGAAGGCTATTGCAATGTTATATCTTATTCGTTTTCCTCGTATAATCTAGATTTCATTTCGGATGCTTCGCGTCCTCTAGAAATCTTCAATTTTCTTTTAATTTCAGAGGGAGTAGACTTTGATATGCTGAACATTTATCAAATTTAAAATAAAACGCCTCTTTCTGTTACAGTTTTTGAAATAAAAAATCAAAAATGCATAAATTTTGATAATTTTACGGAAAAGGGCTGTAACTCCTAGAAGGGTTTCCGATTCACTTCAAAATTGCAGGGCAGATAGATCTTGACATTCTGAACAATTTTACCCAGTCAGATTTTCGTTATACGTAAAAGTTTTCCAGTTATTGGCCAAAAACTCCAATTAACCCCTATGTTCTATTTTT
Source organism: Modiolus philippinarum (assembly GCA_002080025.1). Taxonomy (NCBI): domain Eukaryota; kingdom Metazoa; phylum Mollusca; class Bivalvia; order Mytilida; family Modiolidae; genus Modiolus; species Modiolus philippinarum. The sequence continues at coordinate 58,496 of MJUU01028985.1, forward strand.
AGCAACAGCAGCCATGTTTTTCAACGCATCATTATAAAATGAGGATCTTTTGTAGGGAACATGTCATAGATGATTACTATAAAGTTTCAAACCAATCCATCAAAAGGTTTCAGAGGAGAAGATTTTTGAACTAGAGGCTCACATGAGCCTTTATCGCTCACCTGGTGACTGGTTTTATTCATTGTCACCATAAGACCACCAATTCATACTATAAATCAGCTCAGCAGATGTTACATTTTCATTCTTGGATGAGGTACAAACTAAAAATTACAAACTTTGGAAGGGATCACCCAAAGACAATTGTAACCAAGTTTGGTCCTAACTGGCTCAGTAGGTTCAGAGGAGAAGACATTTGAATGCATTTCCTGTAGAGTCCCTATGTTAAACTATGCTTCACGCTGGCGGCCATCTGAACGTAAAAATCCCAAACTTTAAAGGGGACCACCCAAGGACTATTGTGACCAAGTTTGGTTCAGTTTGGCTTGGTAGTTAAAGAGGAGAAGATCTTTGGATGCATTTCCCATAGGGTCCCTATGTTAGACTATGTTCCCTGCCGGGGGCCATTTTGAATGAGGTATGAACATAAAAATCACAAACTTTGAAGGAAAACTTCTAAAGACTATTGTAACCAAGTTTGGTTCCAATTGGCTTAGTGGGTTCAGAGGAGAAGACATTTGAATGCATTTCCCATAGGGTCCCTATGTTAACCTGTGCTCCACGCTTGCAGCCATCTTGGATGAGGTACAAACGTAAAAATCACAAACTTTAAAAAGGACCACCCAAAGACTGCTGTGACAAAATTTGGTCCCCATTGGCTCAGTGGTTTCAGAGGAGAAGATCTTTGAATGCATTTCCCATAAGGTCCTATGTTAAACTACAATGTATCTTCCCCCGCTGGCAGCCATCTTGGATGAGATGCAAACCTGCTGGTCATATGTAGAAATTGTAGTTCTTGAAAACCTCAACACTTTTGCAATTCACATTTAACCTTAGCTTTATCTCAAACAAGTAAAAATGTTAAAAAATTTTGAAAATTCAAAGAAAAAGCGGCAATAACTCCTATGTGGGTTTTTCAGATTTTCTTCAAAATTGCAGGACATGTAGATCTTACTATGCTGACCATATTTGTTATACAAACTTCACTTCTATCTTCTATCATTTTCAATAAATAAGACTAAAAGTAAAGAAAAACTGAAAATTTTACAGAAAAGGGGTAATAACTCCAAGACAGGTAAATAGATATTCTCCAAAATTGCAGGGCAAGTAGATCTCATCATGCTGATCATTCTTACCCGATTCAGAATTTTGATATCTGTAATAGTTTTTGAGTAATTTGCAAAAAACGGTAATTTACCCCTATGTTCTATTTTTAGTAACAGCGACCATGTTGTTTGGTCTACGGACATAAAAATCACAAAACTTGAAAGAGCATACCCTGGTGATGATTCAGGCCAAGTTTGATTAGTATTGGCCCAGTAGTTTCAGAGGAGAAGATATTTAAATACAGTCGAACCTGTACTAGGGACTCCCTGTCTATAACGACAAACTGCTCAAAGCGACCTTTTTCATACCTCCCGAGAAAATTCCCACTCTGATTACCTTTCTATAACGACAACCTGTCTAACGCGACTTACGACTCTAAAAAACCGCCCGCACGACTCTGAAATCCTGTACATAACGACTTTCGATGCTCCACAAAAACCGGATGTTGACATTTTTTTCGCTCTCGTCAGATACGTTTTTAGCGAGATTTCAATCAGCTGATATCGTTAACATCGAGATTTCATGGTAGAAGAACGAGATTTGGGAACTGGCCAATGAGAATCAATGACATAAACATAATTTTCATTCATGAATGATTAATGTTACATAATTGCTAAGAAAAATCAAATTCAAAAGATGGCGTTTTAAATTCAAAAGTGGAAGCGATAAAACTTTTAGACATTGGAAAGTGGCAGAATTTTTTGAGATTGGGAAGACCCAGATACATAATTTACGTAAAAGAAAGGCTGTCAGAGGTGTTCAATGACTTTGAGAACAATGCCCCTGAATCGCAAAAACGTACAAGACGCATCACCGGGAATGAAGACAAAAACGATCTTTATGGGGAATAGTTTAAAGATGCCACGGAGCGACGAATTAATTATACAGGTCCAACGCTCAGGGAGCTAGCACTTGCATTTGTTAGTGACTTTCAAAAAACAATTCATTAAGGTAGTTGATGTTTTAAATCTTGAAGATGGCTTGGACCTTTATATAAAGACCACCTGTCTATAGTGACCTTTTTATCTTTGTCCCTTGAAAGGTCACTATAGACAGGTTTAACTGTAGAAGTTAACGGACGGACGGACAACGGACCCAGAGTGATGGCAAAAGCTCACATGGCCTTTGGCCAGGTGAGCTAAAAAGTTTACGCCGGACGATGGACGGCAGACGCCAGACGCAAAGTGATGGCAAAAGCTCACCCTGGCAAAGCCAGGTAAGCTAAAAGGTTGTATAACCAGATATAAAGGGAGAATCTAATCTGTCAAGGGAATGATCAATGAAATAGATATGCATTTTTTATCTGTAAAATAGAGGAAAATTACCTGCCCTGATCTCAATTTTTTATTTTCTATAAATCTTGAATGATTTTAAGACTTACCTCCCCTGTTTCACAATTTCTCCTTCCTGTAAGACTAGAATCCTATGAGCCTGTATAACAGTACCATTATATGACTTATCTCCCCTGTTCTACAATTTCTCCTTCCTGTAAGACTAGAATCCTATGAGCATGTATAACAGTACCATTATATGACTTACCTCCCCTGTTCCACAATTTCTCCTTCCTGTAAGACTAGAATCCTATGAGCATGTATAATAGTAGAAAGTCTATGTGCTACTATAATTGTAGTCCTATTTTCACAAACTCTTTCTAAAGCAGCCTGTATATTTCTTTCAGTTTTTGTATCCAATGCTGATGTTGCCTGTAAATATTAGTGCAGATTTGTACATCACATATTAAGATATAGGGCAGGATAAAGAGCAGGGCATGCTCATTATTCAAGAGCACCTGTTGTCATGTATTTTTTTTTAATAATTCAAACTGTGAATTCTTTATTTTGGAATGTTTGTATGTTTTTTTATTCTATTCTCATGTTTTTCTCCTTTTTGCTTTTTCCCTAGGTAATGAAATTATTCCTGGCAATGCACTTTCCGTAGAAAATCATATTTCCTGATCTTTTGTTAATTTGTCAACCTACTGATGTTGTTATATGTCTTTACATTATATAAAGTATAATTGTATCTGTAAGAAGAAACAATTTTTCCAAAACTTGAATGAAAAAAACAAAATAAAAAAAAACAAAATTTTGGTCACGTACAAATAAATTTAGCTTTTTTTTCTAATTGCCTCCATGTATCATACCAGTAGAGTTTGATTAAAGTACGTAAAAAGTTTCCAAGCAAATGATGAAAATATTCCAATAGGGTCTATTGTTAGACTAGGTTTCACATACAGGTGGTAGTGTTTTTGCTAGGATCTGAAATAAGCAATTTATCATACTTGCCAACTGACCCGCTTTTGGGGGTGTGACCCGCCAAATTAACCCATGACCCGCCAGGGATAATCATGGGCGCGGGTCATCATTTTCATCCACCAATGAGAATGTCATCCGCAAATGACCTGCCACAACACATTTAACGCAACAGCACTTTAAATTTCCCTTTAACAGTTGAAACGAAGTACAAATTTAACTGAACACATACATGTGATATCTCACGCTGTGAGACAAAAAGTCATGGAAATTTGGGTCACCTAACAGTCTCACGGCGTGATATTGAAATCCCACGAAAAATATAGAAATCTAACATAAAAAAAATCCTTATTCATTTTTCAGTTTTGGAAATATACATAACATGCCACTTATCAGTTATCGATTTCCTGATGTCGGCGACAGGTAACAAATCATGGTAAACAACACAGGTGACAAACACGGAAGTAAATTGTTTTGACAGCGATAATTTACAGACAATGATCTAATTGATTTATGACCTATCAAGGTTGTTGAACACCTGTTGAAAATTATATTACATAGAAATTTCAAACTTTTACTTAAATAAACATGGAAATAAATTGTTTTGACAGCTATAACAGGGGTAAACTTAAATCACATCAGAGTTGATGAACGCGTGTGTCCGTGTGTAGGGGCATGTGTGAAAATGAATTAACAAGACAAAAATAATTAACTGTTTAGACAGTTATTAAAATCTGTAGGAAGTAATAATTTTTAAATAAACAGCAGAGGGAAGCCATGTATGTGTTATTTTACTCAGTGTTGCAAACAAGGATATCAGTGAAAAAACAATATAAAGTCTTCAATCGCCGAAATTTCAACTTAGAATCCTATTTGTTTTTTGAATGATAAATGACAAAAATTAACAAAAAGTTGAAACCACTGCAAAATAACTCACCAGAAGCCATCTCTGGCTTGTGTTTGTACATGTAGAAAGTATAAAACCCAAACATGATTTCAGATTTCATAAACCTCCAAAATGCCTAAGAGATCGCTGTCACCAGATTCTTCTGTCCGGTCTCCAAAAGTAAAGAAAGCCTACCAAAACCAAACTCAACCCAGCATGGCTGTCAGAGTTTCCCTGGCTGAGAAGGAGCAACAAAAGCATTAACCATGCATTCTGTCTACCCTGCAATGCTGACTTCAGTATTTCCCATAATGGCCGCTACGACATCATCCAACACTCAAAGGGGGAGAAACATTCCAGCAACTCAGGTTCTACCCAGTACACCAGGAAAGTTCCAGAGATGTTCAAAAAGCTGGACAATGAGGACGTCACCATAGCAGAAGTTCTCTTCACAGCTTTTGTTGCAGAGAGTAATGTACCATTCCACCATTCCAGACCCAGAGAGAACCTTCAGCATGCTTAGAACGATCCAGACTGATTGCCAGCACAACTTAGCAAACCAGACAATCTCTAGCTTACTCAGTGTAAAGATGAACAGTAACCAAGCTTGCCATGAGTACAAACCATCAAGAGAACTACTCAAGAAAGCCAAGTCATGTTGCAACCAGGAGTAATATTACTGTGTTCATCTACCCTGTGCTGATATTCCAGTGCTTATAAGGCCATAAAAAAATAATTTATTGGTTCACAGGCCCTCCCTCATCTAGTTTGAGGCTTGAAAAAAGCCCCTCATTGACTCTATTTTTTGCCATTTCAATAAAATAAAAATAAAAATCACCTCCCACTACATTTTTGGTGGTTTTTACAATGTAAAAAGCTGCCTCATCTATTTTTTTGCAAATAAAAAGATAAAAAAATCACCTCCCTCCCTCATCATTTTATATGAAAAATGGCCTGAGAACCAATTAATTAATTTTGTATGGCCTAAGAGACATTTTAGTGCTTTTAAAGTGACTTTGATAATCTCCCCTGTGCTGATATTCCAGTGCTTATAAGAGACATTTTAGTGCTTTTAAAGTGACTTTGATAATCTACTCTGTGCTGATATTCTAGTGCTTATAAGAGACATTTTAGTGCTTTTCAAGTGACTTTGATACTTGCTGAATTATTTTGTTATTGTTAATACATTTGTACCATGAACATCATTATTGTTAAAACCATAAAATATTTTGTACTTAGTAAAGAAAAATAACAAACATCTGTCTTTTTATATTACTTTTTATTTTCATTTTTTTCTAAGGCATTATCATTTAATGGTCTCTTCCATTTATAGAATTTAATGCATTACTTTTAACAGACAGTGTTATTAATAATGCATTAAACAGAGAACTGGAAGTGGCAATTATAATGATAACTTTCCATTTTTTCACAAGAAAGAAAACAACAGAAAACAAAACTATACGGAAACTTAAAACAAAACAAAACACAAAAAGAAAAAAAACAAACAAAACAAACAAATTAACAACAACAAAACAAAAACAAAAAAAAAAAAAAAAAAAAACAAAAAAGACAAAAACAAAATTTACAGTATCAGTATTATTAGAAAATACTCATGCAAACAAATAGACAGGGGAAAAAGAACATCCTACCCACTTACAGTGAGAAAGCCATGATTATTGATAACAACATGTAAGATTCGATGCAAACAAAAATCTCACTTAAAATTCCCAAATCTCACTTAAAAATTACATTGATCTCACAGATTGGTAGACTGAAAGTATCACATGTATGTGAACAGAAAACACAATTTGGTTCAAAAACAATAAATAGCTAATTTATTTCACCAAAATCATTAAACACCCCACTTAAAATGCCAAAAACCCATTGACAGAGATGTCTTGCCCTCTTCATATATTGTAATAAATGGTACAGAACTAGTGAAAGAATTCGTGAAAATGTGCATGATGGCTTGACACGATATGACCCGCCACCACACACCTGAATGTTGGGTCATGACCCGCCACAGCAGAATTTGAGGTTGGCAAGTATAATTTATGAATTCATACAATATTCCTGCAAACTTTGGTTCAATTTGCTTGAGTAGTGTCAGAAATAATGATAAAATTATGAAATGCTAACAGGCAAAGGTAAGACTAGGACAGGCCAAGTAAGCTGAAAATAAAAGAAAAAATCTTTTAATTGGACATGAGCATGTATGCAATACCTCCTTCCATCTAGAAAAACAGCCTGGAAGAAGATAAACCCGTTCATGTAAAATATGGAATCAATCTGTGAAAATTTGGAGAAAAGTCTCATCCACAATGCTTTCTGCTTCATGCAGGAAAAAAAATCTAGTTGGCCTTACTCCTATAAACATTGTCCAGTCAACAATCTGGAATTTCCAGATTGTTGACTGGACAATTTTTATAGGAGTACAGGAATAAAATATACATCAACCAATGTATTTTTATATTTTTATATAATGCAAAAAATCAAGATTTCATTAGGTGATGCAAAAAAATCTAAATTTTATTTTTTGGGCTAAATTTTTATATCCAAGGGTATAACCTTTTAAAAATACCAGGGCTTCATTCTGTGTAGGGATCTCTGTGGATGTCTTTGGTATTAGATTTTGCCTCCTATTTGGATATTAATGAATAATGAGTATTTCGTTTTTTACTACTTTTGGATTTATATGGTTTTCCAAGTCATTTAACTCAAATGCTGCTGATGAGAGGTTACTCCTTGAAACACGTGTACAGCATAACAAAATTTAACTATTTTTTATGCAACTTGGGTATTTATGTATTTGGTGTCTGATTGTACAGCCCCCCTTAACTGAAATATAATATAGATTACCTCCATAATTTACACAGCCAGTTTTTACATATACTTTTACTAGTTACCTCATCCATCAATACAATAGCTGGAGATTTCAATATAGTTCTAGCTATCGCTACACGTTGTTTTTCTCCACCACTTAACTTAAGTCCTCTTTCACCAACAACAGTCTCATATTCTACAATTCAAGCAAGGTGTAAAAAATAATGTATCTGTCATGTCTGTATGTTATTTTGTAAGTGTTCCTTTCAATGTTCAAGTGTTGTTGCAATTGTCGTTGAAAAAGTTTTTAGTTTGTCATCATAACTTCACTGATCATTACAATGTTTCTATTACAAATGAAAATGGACATTTTTCAGTAGATCTGGAGTTTACTACAGGACTGATAATTCCTCTACGTTTTTGTGCGATTCACACTGTTAGTGCCCTGTGTTCTATAGGTTGTTATATATATTGATGTTGTCTCCTTTTTACTGTCTCAAAAAACCATTTACACCAATATGAAAAAGAAAGGAAATGGGGTAAATGTCAAGGAGAAACATCCCATATCCAGGTTAAAGTATATGTTCAACCACTGTTGCAATTGTCACTACAGAAGTCTTCACCATGATTTGACAGATCGCTACAATGTTTCTATTTAATATCAGGGTTTTTTATATATAGGGTGGTACAAGATTGAAATTTCTCTGTGAAATCAAAGTGATAATTAATTAATGGAGCAGATTATGCTTAGTCTTCTTACTTTTAGGGAATGCTAATAGTTTTTTATGTATGACGGCTACGTCTGCGGCAGCCTATACCTCATTGTTTGTTGATTTATGTTTAGAGTATTGTACCCATCACTGATACATGTGGTATATTTGTAGTATCGTATCTATAACTGATATACATGAGTTGGTGTGACTTACTTTTAGGGAATGTTAATATTCTTTCATGTATGACTGCTACGTCTACGGCAGCCTCCACTTCATCATCTATAGATTTATGTTTAGAGTATCTTACCTATAACAGATACAAGTGGGTTTGTGTTACGTACTTTTAGGGAATTTTAATATTCTTTGATGTATGTCGGCTACGTCCGCAGCAGCCTCCACTTCATCATCTATAGATTTATGTTTAGAGTATCTTACCAAT
>MJUU01028985.1:82007-94223 GCA_002080025.1 Modiolus philippinarum
TGTTGTGGGTTACTGACTATTAGACTGGTTTTGTTGTTGGTTGTTGACTATTATACTTGTTTTGTTGTGGGTTACTGACTATAAGACTTGTTTTTTTTTTGGTTGTTGACTATTAGACTTGTTTTGTTGTTGGTTGTTGACTATTAGACTTGTTTTGTTGTGGTTGTTGACTATTAGTCTTGTTTTGTTAGACTTGTTTTTTGTTGGTTGTTGACTATTAGACTTGTTTTGTTGTTGGTTATTGACTATTAGACTTGTTTTGTTAGACTTGTTTTGTTGTGGGTTACTGATTATTAGACTTGTTTTGTTGTTGGTTTTTGACTATTAGACTTGTTTTGTTGTTGGTTGTTGACTATTAGACTTGTTTTGTTGTTGGTTGTTGACTATTAGACTTGTTTTGGTGTCGTTGTTGACTATTAGACTTGTTTTGTTAGACTTGTTTTTTTTTTGTTGTTGACTATTAGACTTGTTTTGTTGTGGGTTACTGACCATTAGACTTGTTTTGTGATTGGTTGCTGCTTATTAGACTTGTTTTGTTGTGGGTTACTGACTTATTAGACTTGTTTTGTTGTTGGTTGTTGACTATTAGACTTGTTTTGTTGTTGGTTGTTGACTATTAGACTTGTTTTGTTGTTGGTTGTTGACTAGTAGACATGTTTTGTTGTTGGTTGTTGACTATTAGACTTGTTTTGTTGTTGGTTGTGGACTATTAGACTTGTTTTGTTGTTGGTTGTTGACTATTAGACTTGTGTTGTTGATGGTTGTTGACTATTAGACTTGTTTTGTTGTGGTTGTTGACTAATAGACTTGTTTTGTTAGACTTGTTTTGTTGTTGGTTGTTGACTATTAGACTTGTTTTGTTGTTGGTTGTTGACTATTAGACTTGTTTTGTTGTTGGTTGTTGACTTTTAGACTTGTTTTGTTGTTGGTTGTTGACTATTAGACTTGTTTTGTTGTTGACTATAAGACTTGTTTTTTTTGTTGGTTGTTGACTATTAGACTTGTTTTGTTGTTGGTTGTTGACTATTAGACTTGTTTTGTTGTTGGTTGTATTCTTAACTTTCATCATTTATTACATGACTTACAATTGCGGTAGCGAATGAAATCAAACCAAGAAATGGATAAGAGAAGAGGGCCAAACCTTTCAAGCTTTCACTCTTTTATCAATGGCAATAAAAAGGATACATGAAGATAAAAAGAGATTCAAATTTTGAAATAATAAAGAAAGAAAGAAAGGTCCTAATGAATAAAACTGCTTTTTAACACCCATTGTGCTAATGATGCCTAAGAAATGAATAAAAGGCTGTTCCAGAAATTGTCAGAACTGTTTTCTATGTCAGTCTGAATGAGGACAGTCACCTGCATATAAAATTCACTATGTAGTAGACATCGGAAATTGATGCTGACTGGGCACTTTTCTTGTTTAAGAAGGTGCTCAAGGAACCTGTCGCCTAGATAGCAGCTAGTTTCTCCCATATAAATCATCTTTTGAAATGCCTAGACCAAGTCAGGACCTTTGCGATCATCAATTTTTCCAGTGGTTTCCATGGCCAAGCCAGGACCTTTGCAATCAACAATTTTTGCGATGGTTTCCATCTGTTTGTCTTTTTGTCTCATAACTTTTGCTCCTGATGATTCTGTTTCGTAATTTTGTTATTCCCCTCATTTAAGATCTTATTTTGGTAGTGCTATTTTTGTTTTGGTTTTCCCCTCCACTAGTAGTCTATCTCACCAGTTTATTTACATTGTTTTGGGTATACATGTACATGCCCCATAAAAATATCAAATATCTTTTTTTTTTTGATTTACTATCATAATGAATGCCATCAATTATATGCCACTGTAACAGTTTAAAGAAAGGAATTTTTGAAGAGGATTAATTTTGACATAGCCTTTTATCAGATCCCTTTGTTTGTAATATAATATACACAATAAAATATTTTGAATTTAAACAGAATTTGTTTCAAGATAAAAATGTATCTTTTTTTCAGTCATCATCAAGATGAAAAACAACAATAATAGCTTTGTTCCATTGCTTGGTTTTACCATAAACAATAAAGGGATATGGAGTAAAATGTAAATGAGACAAAGTCTCCACAAATACACAGTCAAACAAAGCAATGGAACAACAGTTTATCCAAAGCTCTGAAATACATGTAAGTAGAAAAAAATTTACCTTGGTTCATAATAAAAATCTACATTTCTGAATTCAATCTCTCCTTTATCCAACTGAAGGTCTTTTGCATCTTTTATGTCTTTTATCTAAAATATATTTACGTGTATTGAGGCATGATTCATACATCAACAGCAACAGTTTAATCCAAATATTATAAACATGTGAACAATTCCCTAACATACTGGTGATTTTTATGGTCAATTCGCTGTTCTAGAATCTAAGGAAATGTGGGTACAGAGATTGTCTTTGAAATTTTGGTGTACGGACAATCGATTTTCAACCAATGACGTTATGTAATTTACGTTCTTGACCAATCAAAATATTTTGGTGTACGCTCTACCCACATCCTTTAGTTTATGAAATGCTGAATTATCATCAATCTAAGTATTTCTAAAAGATCTGGACACAGCTGGTTTAAAGACACTTATAGTTTTCATACGAGAAAATATTGTATATCAATGGATATCAACTAAAGTTATATAATTTAGAATATAATAAACAAGCCTGTGTGGGAGTTAATTGTGTTTGAAATTACATAACAAGAGTTACGAGTTGTTTAAACTACATGTATTTCTCTTATGATTTTCATAAATAAATGCAGTGAATATTTAGTACCAAACTGCTGTTCTCTGTTTGCTTGCTTGTGATGCCATCGTTTTGTTTTAAATAACAACACCGTTACTAAGTAACATTAATCATGTCCAGCTAGATCTCACAGTGGTCCAATAGAAACATTGAAAAGGGGATAGCAAATCATGCCTGATGCATTATCACTTGGCGCTCAAGCCCTCATATTCTTCCCAGGAATATGTAATGAGGGTGAATCATAAGAGTATTCTAACTGCATTCATCTAGCTTTCTTGGTTACAATATGGCAAAAGTTTTTTTTTTACTATTTTATTATTGTTTGGTTTGGCATAAGATGACAGTGTTTGTATAATCACATGTATTTCGTGATTTTTTGTTTCAAACTCTGCATTCAGTAGCATAAATCAACACAGATATAGCATTAATTAACATCCTCTAATTTAAAAATCTGGCGTCTTAATTACATGTTTGAATCACATATAGATTACCCAATTTTTTTTCCTATTCATAATAATGGGGATTATCAAATTCATTGGTGCAAATTATCAAGAAAAATCAAAACAATGGTCCATGGAAAATAAAGGAGTAGATGCGTTTAAAGGGCCTTATTTGGCTTCAAAGAATAAGATTGCATAAATTCACAATATTCTTTGTTGAAATGTTCTATGGATATGGGTTAACAGTTAACAGGAAGATTTGAAGTATTGATCTACAATTACAGAGTTTTTCAGTGTAGAAAATAGGACAAATTGCACATTCTGTCGAAAAATGACAAATTTGACCAATTTTGACTACTTTTCTTTAGAGGAAACATAGAGCACATTCAAGAACGACACAAGATTGCTACACATAGCTATGTCCCCTGCGGCTGCAGTAAAGTCGATAAAGTCCCATAACTCATGTAAAATTTTGTGAATCAAAATGGCGGCAAGATATGATCATTTGCATTAGGTGGCAAACAGCCATGCAAAATTTCAGCAAAATCCCTTCATTGGATTTTGAGGAGATGTGTCCACAAAGTCTTCCTATGTTGTAGTATGCATTTAGTCGATAAAGTCCCATAACTCCCTTAAAATTTGTCTAATCAAAATGGCAGCATAATATGATCAAGTACATATGATGGCAGATCTTCAAACAAAATTTCAGCATAATCCGTTCAGTGGTTTCCAAGGAGTTGCATCCACAAAGTGTTCCTAAGCTGTAGCACGCACTAAGTCGATAAAGTCCCATAACTCCTGTAAAATTTGACGAATCAAAATGGAGAGGCAATATGATCTTGAACATATGGTGACTGACAATCCTGTAAAATTAGAATGAATTCAGACGAGCAGTTTCTGAGGAGTTGCGTCCACAAGATTTGCCATTGTATAACAATGTTCGGACTAGCAGTTTCTGAGGAGTTGCGTCCACAAGATTTGCCATTGTATAACAATGTGGAAATAATTGTGCAATTTTTTTTAAAAAATAAAGAAGCTAAGGTCTGTATTAAACATGTGGTCTTACAGAGATTTATAAACCTATATTGGTAAGGTTACAGTAATAAAAACCTTAGCTTTGCCACTAATAGTCCAGTGTTTGACAGTCTTGCCTAACCCACCAGCCTCAATATTTCAAGAAATACAACTCATACTTTTTAAGTTTATATGGAATAATAAACCTGATAAGATTAAAAGAAATGTAATGATAAATGACTTAGAAAATGGAGGTTTGAAAGTGCCACATATTCAGTCATTTTGTTATTCATTAAAATGATCATGGCTTCATAAGCTCCTTGACCCGTTAAACCATTCTCCATGGAAAACACTTTTATTGAGTTTTTTAGAAAAATACGGGGTGATAAAGTTTTAATGTTGAAAAAAGAAGGAATTGAGAAGATATCAAGAAAATTGAATTTGTTTTGGAATGATATTTTTATTAATTACTCAAAACTACTAGAATCTGATACTGAGGTTGCATATGAGGATCCAAAAGATATTTTATCACAACCATTGTGGCTGAATCAGGATATAAAGATTAAAGAAGAGATGACTATTAATATAAAATACATAAATAGAGACATATTCTTTATAAATGACTTATTTTCAGAAAATAAGACTTTTTACACATATACAGAATTTATCAATAAATTTGATCAAGATCTTTCAACAAACTTTATTGAATTTTATAGCATCCTCAATGCAATCCCAGCAGACTGGAAGAAACTTGTGATTGGGAATGACAAATTAAATGTGGTGGAAAATATGTTAGTGAAAAAATTAAAAGACAGTTCTAAAAATAATTAGTACTTTTATAAGCTTTACACCGAGCATATTAAAGAAATAGGAAAAGTGGATAAATGACTTAGAAATAAATGAGATAGAAAATTGGGATGAAATTTATATGTTACCTTTTGTAATAACAAGAAATACACAGTTACAAAATTTCCAATTTAAATTGCTTCACAGGATACTTATAACAAATATTAAGTTGTACAAATATGAGTTGAAGGAAACAGAGTTGTGTACCTTCTGCTTTGAGACACCAGAAACCTTGAAACATGTTTTCTGGGAATGCAGATAAACAAAAAAGTTTTGGCTATCAATTGTTAGTTTTCTTCAAGAACACAATGTGGCATTGAACACAAATGCCACAAATGTACTTCTTGGGCTGAGCAAGACTGTACAATACAGAATATTATTTTGATTTTAAAATATTATCTATACATATGTAGATCAAAAAATAATTTACCATGCACAAAAGGTGGAATAGAATTTTTGAAATATTATATGTATATTGAAAAGAAATCTAGCCTGTTCCTAACCTCTGCACAAAGAAATTTTATTAATAAAAAATGGTTGCCCTTGGAAGGTTTTTTCAGTGGATGAACTCAACAAGTGTGGACCCAAATTGATGTCTTGCCCGTCCCTTCATGGTCGCAAAATTGATGTGAATTCTCAAACTGACTAAATCAGAAAACTAAACATATTTGCTAGACTGTGAAATTGGGGTAAGTGACAAAGGCAATAGAGCAGACTGTCATGAATCACCAAAAAAAAAATATCAGTGACCACTGATAGATACTGAAAAACCAAACATGTTCATTAGACCGTGAAAAAGAGGTCAAGGGCTAAAGCCAAACAGCAGGCTGTCATGTTCCATTTAAGACAAACCCAAATAACAAATATTATTGATCTTACATTAAAAGATACTGGGAAACTTAACATGATCACTGGACCGTGAAATTGAGGTCACAGACAAAAATCATATAGCAGATTGTCATGTACTACCAAAGACCAACCTATATACTAAATATCATTGACATATCACTTATAGTTACTGAGAAAATGACCTAATCACTAAAACTTAACATGCTCACTAGACTGTTAAATTGAGGTCAAGGACAAAAGCCATATGACAGACTGTCATGTACTATCTAAGACCAACCTACATACCAAATATCATTGACCTACCACTTATAGTTACTGAGAAACTAAACTAAGCACAAAAACTTAACATGATCACTGGACCATGAAATTGAGGTCACAGACAAAAACCATATAGCAGACTGTCATGTACTACCAAAGACCAACTATATACTAAATATCATTGACCTATCACTTATAGTTACTGAGAAAATGACCTAATCACAAAAGCTTAACATGCTCACTAGACCATGAAATTGAGGTCAAGGGCAAAAGCCATATGACAGACTGTCATGTACTACCTAAGACCAACCAATATACCAAATATCATTGACCTACCACTTATAGTTACTGAGAAACTAAACTAAGCACAAAAACTTAACATGTTCATTGGACCGTGAAATTGAGGTCACAGACAAAAACCATATAGCAGACTGTCATGTACTACTCAAGACCAACCTATATACCAAATATCATTGACCTTATATTTATAGTTACTGAGAAAATGACCTAATCACAAAAACTTAACATGAAAGTTTACGCCGCCGCCGCCGTCATACTTTCTACGCATATGTCTCGCTTTCCGCGCTTTTCATCGTGGGCGAGACAAAAACAAAGTTAAAGAAAGCTAATTTATATAAATAAATTACATAACTGTAATATTAATACAGAATATTTGTTTTCTGTCTGTCTGTGATGTATACATTTATTTGGATATATGAACTGTCAATATTTTAGTGTTCTATTTATGTTCATGATGTTTTCAGTTTCAAAAATAAAGAATTACAAAAAAAAAATGTGGAAATAATCTAAGTCCCACAAAATTTGACAAATCAAAATGGCGATGTGATATGATCTAGTACTAATGGTGACTAACAATCCTGTAAAATTTGAATGAATTCTGACCAGCGGTTTCTGAGGAGTTGCGTCCACAAGATTTGCCATTGTAAAACAATGTGGAAATAATAAAAGTTCCATAATTCCAACAAAATTTGACGAATTAAAATGGCAATGCTTGGTAATCTAGAACTAATAGTGACTAACAATCCTGTAAAATTTGAATGAATTCTGGCCAGCAGTTTCTGAGGAGTTGCGTCCACAAGATTTGCCATTGTATAACAATGTGGAAATAATCAAAGTCCCATAACTCCCACAAAATTTGACAAATCAAAATGGCAATGCGATATGATCTAGAACTAATGGTGACTAACAATTCTGTAAAATTTGAATGAATTCTGACCAGCGGTTTCCGAGGAGTTGCGCCCACAAAAAACGTGACACGGACACACGGACCAACGGACGCAGACCATTACCATGTCCCTCCGTCGCGTTGCAGCGGGGGACAAAAAATATTTATATGGGAGGTCAAATGCATCTGTACTAACAATTTGGTAAAATATTTATTTGGTTCTTGGATGCGCTCTAAATTTCCAATTAGGAAACTGTTCAATAATATGTCAAATTCCTTGTATTTCTATGAAAACATTCAAAAGTAGCTTAAACATGACGTCAGAACTGTACCTACTGTGACGTCATGGGTTCCTTAAGTGGGATGTGAACTTTCAAAGGAACATAAAAGATAATATCCAGGTGCAACTTAATCACCAAAATTTAGGGCCAAATCAGACCCTAATTGCATCTTGTCCTTTCATAATCTGACATTGAGACTTTTACTGAACAACATTATAGTGGAAAAATATTTGAGTGTTAAGAAGAACTTTTATGGCTCGCTGACACACAACTATCTCCAAATGCCAAGTGCAGAGAAACAGCAGATAGACTTTTGATCGATGAGGTCACAATGACACTTTTAGTCTAGAAAAATTTAGTTTTATTTTAGCATTATGCAGCAAAGAAAATACCTATAGAGGTTTGATAAATGAATGTTAAATAATGAAAAGAGAAATAAGGGAATATATTCTGTTAATTTACCTCCTGATTTTCATCCAACAAATCAAACATGTTTTCCATATCAATAAAGGACTGCTGTATCATCCTAAAAAAATAACATATATTCTGGTTAATAATTAAATAATTACAAATGCTCTTTTCAATGATACAATACGAAGTATAACAACAGTTGTCAGAAGACAACATAGCTCGCCAGGGATTCCAGTAACCTCAATGCACAATAAATCTGAAAGTAATAAAAAGCTTTCTTCACAAGAAAGTTACATACCAAATATGAGCAACCTACCACTAAGCAACTTAATTCTATAAGCAAAGTTAAAGTTTTTTAAAAAAATTGTCCTCAGGGCAAGGTCAAGGTCAAAATGTCTACAAATATGGTATCACAAGAATTTACATACAAAATATAAACACCCTACCACTAAAGGCCTACCTTCCAGAGGCAAGGTTAAATTTTCTTACAAATTGCCCTCAGGGCAATGTCAAGGTCAAAATGTCTACAAGTATGGTACCAGAAGAAAGCCCTCGTCATCTGGAAGTTGTATACCAAATATGAACACCCTCCACTAAAAGCCTACCTTCTAAAGGCAAGGTTAAAATTTTTTTAAAAATTGCCTTAAGGGCATGGTCAAGGTCAAAATGTTTACAAATATGGTACCATTAGAAAGGTCTCATCATAAGGAAGTTACATACCCAATATGAACAGCCTACCACTAAAAGTATACCTTCTAGAAGCAAGGTTAAAGTTTTTTTAAAAATTGCCCTAAGGGCATGGTCAAGGTCAAAATGTCTACAAATATGGTACCACAAGAAAGCTCTCATTATAAGGAAGTTACATACCAAATATGAACACCCTACCACTATAAGCCTACCTTCAACAGGCAAGGTTCAAGTTTTTTTAAAAATTGCCATAAGGGCAAGGTCAAGGTCAAAATGTCTACAAGTATGGTACCAAAAGAAAGCTCTCATCACAAGGATGTCACATACCAAATATCAACATCCTAATTCTTCAGGTCTCTATTCCACAAGCCAGGTTAAAGTTTTGCTGACGGCGACGCAAGCTAAAAAGGGCCTAATAATAAGATAGGCTGTAAGTATAAGCTCATCAGATGTTTTACATGTAGGAGACCTTCTAGTGAGAAGAGTCTGGAATTGCCTATGTTTACGAAACTGAACCCCTGTTCTTGCTTGCTTCATCCCTCTTTTCCAGTTCCCTTCAAATTGCTGATAGCATTGATCAATGTGTTTTATCAATAAAGTCATAATTTTTTTTCTGCCAGTCAGTCCATAATGTTGAGTGCAAATGTGTGTATCTGATTCAGACAGGTCCCAAACAATACATAGTCCCCACTGACAGTTTCAACACACCAAGACTATGGGCTTTGGACCAATCACTGTAGCATATACCTGTAGTAGGTTCCAAGCCAATTAAGAGGTCCATATAACTGACTCAGATAGGTACCAAATAGTACATAGTCCCCAACTGTGAGTTTCAGATCACTGAGACTATGGACCACAGCCCAGGCACACAGTAGACAGCCAGCCAGTGTTGACATGGTGATAACTGTATTCTGTAGCATGTTTAGCAGGTTCAGGGAGGCTATAGATCTCCATTCAGCTTTCTACAAAACAATAAATTCTAAAATAAAACAACATACCCATGCATATAACAAACAACGCCTATTCTATATCATCAGCTTTGCAGCATTCTTTAGGTTAAAATGAAATATTTTCTCTCTTGGGCTGTAGTTGACCTTTTTTTACAGGTGACCAATCATAGGTAAAAATAAAATTCACTCAGTCATGACCAGTAGAATCCATATCAATATCCTGGTTTTTCTCTAAGGCTTTAGGACAACACGTCTAATAGAGCACAATGCTGACTCGGTTTAAATATTGTTACAATTTGCATGACTCAATCATGTAGAAAGAGAAATGTCTCTCACTGACTCCAACCCTGAGGAAAACAATGTCAATGCTGATAACAGCGTGATGGAGCTATTCATTTCAGATAAATAAGTGGAGGAATTTTCGTTGGTTCTCAGTCAATGACGTCGAATCACAATAAGAATTCAAGAAACAAAATAGCAAACAAAATGAACCAAGCACATCTAAATTCCATATGAAAGGCACTAAAAAGGGGAAAGAAGGTAAAGGGCCTGCAAAGTGTATATCCAAGATACTTTCCACATGCTCTGGTAAGCTTCCACTTAGGTAAGAAAGCTAAAGATGAAAAAAGCAAAAATTAAAAGCCAAATTCCAAAAAGTTCAAGAGACTTCTTTTTGGTAAATAACCAGACCTCTCAAAATGAATCAAAGGGAGATAATGTGGATGGAAAAAATGGACAGGACATTTTCTTTGAAAATATCATTGATGCAAATGACAATGAATCATTGCATATAGAAACTTTTAATTTATTTGGACAGGTAGATGAAAAATATAACATAGAATATGATAAATTTGTCTTTAAATACCCAAAATCTTTGAAGACAATGTCAAGTTTGACCCAGAAACACTTTCAAGTATATTGGAATTGATTCATTCTTTTGTCAACAAAAAGGCAAAACTTGATAAATTCTTAGAGAGGTGAAAATCCTGTCAAATTGCAAAAATTTGATCACAACTACAGTTAATACTAAAATTTGGGCTATTCTACATAGAAGAGTAAAATATCTTGATTTTACAATGCAAAATGTGCAAAAATTTCTAAGATTTGGCATTTGCAACATTATCATACCTGTCATCTTTCTGAAATCTCCATGGGGGTTTTTCATCGTGGAAGCTTTTTCTATGATATATTTTCATCGCGTCTTTCACAGTGTTTTCTATGCCGCATATCTAACAGCAAGAATCATTCTTAAGAACTTCATCATGTCTCTTGTTTTATTGTTTAGTAAAATCTATGGGCAGGTAATTACCAATACGATAAATTAGATGCCAAAAAATTCTGGTCACTTAGTAAATCCATTTTGGGTTCAAAATCACAACACTGTATACCACCTTTAAGTGAAAATTTGGGCACGATTTCAGATGAAATACAAAAAGCTGAATTATTTAATTCACTATTCTCTTCTCATATGAGATTAGATAACACAGATCCCCACCCCCTTCCCCCATTTAATTTGCTTTGTAATAATACATTAAGCCTTTTGCAAACAGATGAGAATGAAGTATATGCTTTACTGTCCAAGATTAATATCGACAAATCTTCAGGTGCTGATGGGCTAAATAATATTGTTCTAAAGAAATGTGCTCTGTCTTTATGTAAACCCTTCACAAAAATATTTAACTATTGTCTATCAAATGGGGTATTTCCATCAATGTGGAAAACATCTAATATTTGCCCTGCATTTAAAAGTGGAGATTAACAAATCAAAACTAACTATAGACCAATAGCATTATTACCGACAATATCGAAATGTTTGGAGAAATTATTTTTAAAAGACTATATGATTATTTGATTGAAAATGATCTCCTTATTGAAAATAATAGTGGTTTTAAGAAGAATGATTCAACTGTTAATTTGCTTGTCAGTATGATCCATGATATTTATAAATCTATTGATAATGGTAGACATGTATGTGCTGTATTTATGGATGTTTCTAAAGCCTTTGACAAAGTTTGGCATGATGGATTACTTTTTAAACTAAAACAACTAGGAATTTGCGGAACCTTGTTTCAATTACTAAAAAATTACTTGTTTAATCGATCACAAAAAGTCGTTATAAGTGGTAAATCTTCAAAAGTTCAACATACAAATGCAGGTGTACCCCAGGGCTCCATATTAGGACCCTTATTATTTTTAGTGTACATAAATGATATAAATGAGAATATTGAAAGTGACATGAAACTTTTTGCTGATGACACAACATTATTAAAAGATATTGATAGTTTAGATTCGTTTAATGTATTAAATAGAGATCTTAATAATTTAAGTAAATGGGCCTCTCAGTGGAGAGTAACCTTCAATCCAAATAAAACAGAATATATGATATTTTGTAATAAAAATAAAGAAATTCCTCATCCTGACCTTATTTTAGATAATGTGATCTTAAAACAGGTTAATGAACACAAACATCTTGGCTTAATTATATCTGAAAATTTATCATGGAGTAATCATATTACTACAATATGTAAGAAAT